>CM076570.1:1087165055-1087348414 GCA_034641835.2 Pinus albicaulis | reverse complement strand
TCCAGAATGCAGGCATTTTCAAAAGACTGTCTATGCTGAAAAAGCAAATATAGTGTTAAAGGATACGACAGAGCAGTTGAAACTACAGTCAGAAAATATGAAAGCAGTTTTAACTTCAACTGCGGAGGAAATCCGTGTAAAGGGAAAAGAAAATTTGTCAATTTGGGTTGAAAATTCTCCTGAGACTGTGAAGGATGTAGCTGAAACTGCTTTTGGTGTTCACCTAGATGATCTTAAAAACCAGTCTAAAGTTCATGAATTTTGCCTTGGCATTCCATATGGTAAGAGTGCTAATTTTTTCTCTATTATGGTGTTTATGTTTATGATATTCATTTTCCTGCATAATTCTTTAAAGGGTGCTAGCTCATTGGAAGAGCACCTGCCATGCAGGAGGTTGGTGGTTCGATTCCACTGTACCCTAACATGAATTATTCAATGATATTGTAGATTTTTTTATAAATATTTTTATATTGATTTATTTTAATGGAGAGACATTTTTTTGGATTCATTGTTTTATATTGTCTCTATAGAGACAATAGATAAGAGTAAAGACATTGTCTCCATAAAGACAATATGTCTTTAATTCCAACTATTGTCTTTGGAGAGACAAAAATGAAATTGTCTCAACTTAAGACAATTTACCTAAAAATTGTCTTAAAACCCCCCTTTGCGTTGTAGTGCAACTATTGTCTCTGGAGAGACAAAAATGAAAATGTCTTTGGAGAGGCAAAATTGCTTGTGTTATATATTGTCTTTATAGAGACAATATTTTAAGACAATCTAATTTTAAGACGATTTAATTTGAGACACCTGCTTAAAGACAATATTTAAGACAATACACAAGTTTTCTTTTGTCTCAAATTAAGACAATTTACCCAAAAATTGTCTTAAATATTGTCTAAAAACCCCCTTTATGTTGTAGTGTAAAAATATCTGTTTTTCCTCCCTATCTAGAGCATCATAACTAATTCTAAGTGTGTTTTGTATATCCTCCAGAAGTACTTTGGAGGTTTTGCGGAATTACGCATCCCAATGCTTCAAATGTTTTCCACGAAGAAGCGCCCCAATCACTTTAAGCGATAGTGGCAAACCATTGCAGAAATGCAAAAACTTTTTAACCACTTCCTCAAATCCGATAACAGGACGGTCAACACCGAAGGCATGCCAGCAAAAGAGCTCTCGGGAGTGCTCAAGATTGAGACCTTTCAATGTATAAATGGAGGACTCATCAATACCTGCGCTTATAGGCACATCCTTATTGCGAGATGTAATTAAAATCAAGCTACCTACATGGATAGTATCTTTTAACTGGTGCACATAATGCATTCATTTGATCGATATGATCAATATCATCTAAAATGATAAGTGCCCGTTGAGAAACTGTTTTGAGCCTCTCTATACCTTCATCAACGCTGTTTATTTGTGCATTCCATTGAATCAGGTCCTTAAGAAGGCTACTCTGCAGGGAAGGGAAAGATTTGGATCTGACATCAAATAAGAAGCAACATCGATCGTAATTTGATCTTTCTCGGTTGAAGAATTGTTTAGCCAGGGTAGTTTTCCCGACCCCGCCAAGACCTACAATTCCCAAAACTGTAGCCTTATCGCTTTTCCGCTGCAGTGACAATTCCCTCTCCACATCTTCTAATTTTTCATCGAGCCCCGTAGGATATTTTAATTACAGAGAAAATTAAAACTAGAAATCTTAAACAGAACATCCAATAAATATGCATGGCCATGCCGCGGACCACACAAATAAATGAGAACAACAATAAATGAAGGCATTGCATAATAGAGAACAAGATGAAGAGAAAAAAAGATTAAACCAATCGAGTGGAGAATGCAGAATAAGATGATGATGAGCTGAAATTGCTGGATGCTAGATCCCTGGAATCGATTTATATCTGTTCTATTTCAAACGGTCACAAGCTCATACCCGCGCCTGCCATTTTTTTTCAAGTCTATTTTTCTATTTTGCCTTTTTTAAAATCGGCCATTCTCTTGGAGGCCAAGAATGGGTGGTATACAATACAAACGGTATATTTTTTAATACTTAGATTTATTTTCTAGTGTGTAATTCAAGAAAATAATTTAGTAATATATAATTTATTTCATGAACTTTCTCTCATAAATATTAAAATAAAGTATATTAAATGCGAGAGTTTTGGATGGCCGAATGCAACCATACGAAAAAATATTTAACTAGCAATTGCACCAGCGGTGCAAAGGAACGCCGAAAGGAGGAGCTGTGTGAATGAGTGTTTAAGAAACAATACTTGAGAACGACTTTCTTGAAGAATTTGATTTAAAGTTTAGATATTAAGATGAATCTTATTAGCCTGACAATGAGTAGTTTAAAGGCTTTCTCTATGGAACATATATTCTGGAATAGGGCATGTTGAATTATTTGCATGGTAAACACGGCATAGGCACAAAATAGGTTAGGAGAGGATGTTGGTTTGTAGGTATAAAAGGAAAGGAAATAGTAATGTCAAATAAGCATATTTGTAAATTAGTTTTTGAAGTATGCTACTTCTAATTGTATATGTTGAATATTCCAAGTTTTTTTTTCAACTCATTGCTAATCATGTTTGACATGACACATGCACATGACAGTTTGAAACATAAGCGTATAAGCAAATGGAATACATTGATTGGAATTGTCAATGGTACTAAGTAAACACTAAATAGTAGATACTGAAGCCTGAAACAGCAAATTAAAATTTCTTAAGATTAGTAAAGAGTGACTTGCTAGTGCATATTTGTAATATTCGAAGCGTTTTTTTTTTTTTTTTGAAATTATTGTTAATCATATTTGAAATGATATATGCACATCACTATTTGAAACGTAAGCATATACAGAAATAGAAAAACATTGATTGAAGTTGTAAATAGTACTAAGTAAATACTAAATAGTAGAGAGAGTAAGATTGAAATGCTAATTTGACTCAAACAATTAGAAATTAATTTATTTTATTTTAGAAAGAGTGAAGCAAATGTACTAAATGTCTTTGTGAAAATCACATTAGAATAGATTAGGTTGACGCGTGTTGAACCAGCCAGTGTGAGACATCATTAGAATAAGATGGAAAACCTGATCAAATAACCTCCCAAACGATCAAAGATGATAAACTTAATTTTAAGTTTTAATATTTATTTTAATAAAAAGAATAATTATTAATTTAATATTAGTAAAATGTAATTTATTTTATTTTACGTTATTTGGTTGTTTATTTATTTTATTGATGTATTTTTTTCTATTTATTTATGTTTTTTTTTTTGTTTAAATAGTTTTTATTTTTGTTTTATATATTATATTTTTATTTGTAATTCTATCTTTATTTTATTTTGTTTGTTTTTATTTATTTTTATTTATCTATTCATATTTTGCTTTATTCATTTATTTGTATTTTTTTAAAATTAATTTATTTATTTGTTTTTATATTTTTTTCTAATATTTTTTGTATGATAGCATTCAATTTTTGGAAATAAAATAAATATATAAATTCAAAGTTTAAGTATGATTTAGTTATTTTTAACGTTTAATTAATTCGATAATAGGATTTAGCAGAATAGGATAGACTCACAAAAAGCATTTCGAACTGAAGCCAACAACATCTGTCCAAAGACAATAAAATCCCATGCTAATTATGGTCGATGGCACAAAAACCCCCATGTTAACGTATAGGCAAGGGAAGCAGCTATTCCAGAATATAAGATACTTTTCTTACAGCGAGTTGCAGAAATACATCGTCAACAGCTTTAATTCCTGCGTAAACGTGTGAACTCCCCCTTGCTTTCCTTGTGCATCATTAAACGTTTATCAACTGCAGATATTGGTCCTAGTTTGGGCAACAGCGACTATATGGGAAATAGTGAGCCTCTATTTAAACAATATGCAACTGTTACTTTATTAGTTGTCATAATTAATGTGCTACTTAATTGATGCTATTACAACTGTTTTCAAGTAGTTATAACTAAACCACTAGCCCTTTCAACTAAGCAAGTCTGAAGTATCACAAAAATGTTGCAAATATCATGTTGGGGAATATAGAGTGGAGGGTTCGGAAATGGACTATCGGGAATATTGGGGAAAATATTGTCCAGCATAATCTTGCGGAAAATATCGTCAAGCATAAAGTTGGACCTGAAAAACTTGGAACAACTTGGAAATATTGACGAATGAAAAAATTGGAAAAAATTTCAACACTAATCATAGGCAAGTGGGTTTTGAGCACTGCAATATTTTGCTAGAGGGACCTTGTTTGGTACATGCTTCCATATATGTTTTGCAAGAAGCTTTGGTAGGATGACTCATTCTGGAGAAACATATGACTTGTATATGATTCAAAGGGAAGGACTTTACCCCCCTCTCATGAAAATTTTATCACGAAAGGCAACATTTTATTGTCACTTTTAGGTATCACTTTACAATATTAGAACTACCTCCAGCAGTGATGAGGACTTGCATTTCAGCTCAACTCTAACTATTCCCATCTTCAAGCCAGACAGAGTTGAAGTTGCACTGGATATAATCCATTGCAGTAGTGAGCAGTGAGCACATCTTCTACGAGTCTTAGAGTATTGTGGTATTTACAGTCATAGGTTGAACATTATTTTATTCAGATTTCCATGCTTGAATTTCTAGGATTATAAATTCGCCCATTTAAATGTAAAACTGTCTTTATGAACGCGGAGGTAAAGAAGAGAAGTGCCTTTACATTACATCAGCCAATCGATCACACACAGACAGCTTTAATATATGCATATTTCAAACCAAACGGTTTATGAATTCGCCCTTTCCAGGGATGTGTAAAATTGTCTTTCTTATGTTTTCTCACGTTTCTGGCAAATCCATAAGAACATGCCTAGCGTCTCCGCGGTTTTGACATATTTCCATGCCTCGCCTCTTCCCCATTTGATTTTCACAAATTTCGATGGCCCTTCTCTTCATGATTTGATTTTGACATGTTTCCATGGCCTTTCTATTCACATCTCTGCACATTTGTTATTGAATTCTCAGCTGTAGGAATGGTTGTCAAGTCCACCTGTACATCCTAAGAATTAGAAGAGTGAATAGAAGCCCATCTGTAAGGGGCATTTGGTCTCACCAGAGAGCACCAATTACTCATCATGAAAACTCTAGAGAAAAAGAAACAAACTGAATTGGAATCGAAATGTCTAAATGAGATGATCTATTTAGGCTTAATACAACTCACAGGCTGGTAACAATAACTACGAAACCTCAATGAAATGTCAAAGGAAAAATAATTTACACTTCATTGTTTTTCAGCAACAGAAATACCAACAAAATGGATAAAAAAACAGATCTCCTGTTTAGTGGATAGATTAAATTTCATAAGACAAACCTCTTGTTCCTCCTTGATGTCAATCTTATTTGAATCTCTAATGCCATTGACCTCATCAACAGATTTAGGAGAAGCCTGCAAATGAAATGTACACAGAAATGGATCTTTCATGAGTCCATCTAATGGAGTACTTTGAATTTTCCTCTAACATGGAAATCTAAACATGTAAAACTCAGAAGTCACTACCCCAAAGATTTACAGCTCTAGTGGAATATAGTCATATCTGAATTAAATCTATCTCTTAGTTTTTAATACAAATAAAGTATAGTCAGTTTTAATGAAATGAAGGTTTTAAATAGCTTACCATCAGATCAATTTCAAAGTTGCCAAGGTAAACACTTCTAGCTGGAGGATATTGTTGTATCCTGTAGACAGCACAGGTCAGATCATTAAACAAGCACATATGCACATTACATATGCTGGTTCATCTAGGGAATGCACTGTCAAGCTTTACAAATTAAGAAACACCTCAGTAAATGCACATCCAAGATCCCAAAAACAACCTTGCCTCAAATTAAATGACTATTTATCATAATAACAGTAAGAAAAGGCAGATATGTACTGAACTACCATAGCATCAATGAAGCACAAACAGTCAAGTAAGAATAAAACAGAGCTATTCATCAACGCAAAGTTTTATATAGCATACGTACAATGTCCAAAATTCAAATGTCAATTATAATAAAAACATAAGTATCAGTATGCTTCACATATTTATAGCATAAGAAACATAATCGAGCATTTCTTTTCTTCTCTCTATCTCCCCTTTAAACAGCTTGTTCCCATGCCCAATTTATATCCATACCTGGAAGAATGGCAGTGTTTTGGGTGCATTATGGTTAAGCTTTAGGGTCAGAAGAGAGGAATACTAAGGCAAAATTTAAGAATTTCTTCGTTGGAAAAATCCTCTAGTTTTGAGAAAAAATTCCAGGAATCAAAGCTTCCATGAAAACACCCAAGTAAAGAAAACTTGTAGGAGGTCATGGTACGAGTATACTATGTCCTAGTGACCACCTGTATGATCTCGGAAAATTCATAGTAGTGCATCCGCAATTTCCTTGAGCATGGGTGCCTTATGATCCATTCTGAATTCAAAACAATCTTCCGGAAACAGCAATGTAGTATAGACTGAGATCAGCTTTTGTAGGGGTCCTTGTGATTCCTTTTGGCCCCAAATGACCAGATTGATGTTGTTGCCAAGAAAACCTTACCGAAATAATCTTATTGGCCTCCTTTCTTTATTGAAATTGCAGCTGGAGCTTTCTCAGCTCCTCTTGAACTTGTTATTATGTTAGCACAAATCAATTTTGTGATACAGTAAGGTGGAAAATAACTAACCTGTTCTATGTAGAAATCATGTAATTCACTGAAATGAGTGGTCAGGGTTAATCCCTGAGTGCTTTGATCACCCTTTCTGTCACTAGGGCTTTTTCATCAACCTCTAGCCTCAACTTTCTCATCATTTTATGCTCTGCTCTTATGAATCTGAGAATCTGCTTGTGTGTTATGTTTGTTGCTCTATGCTTTGTAATTGTTGCAGAGTGATTTCTCCAATCCAATACAATTTGCTTCTAGTTTTTCCATTGCCTACAAAGCAATTCAATTCTGGTGATCCTGGAAGAGGTTAGACACTAAGCCCATGACTAGAGGAGGTGTACTAAAGACAGGTTCACCCCAAGAAATTGTCTCACTAAAGATAGGTTCACCCTAAGAAATTGTCTAAGCATCGGTATTCAGATTTGGCCATTGTATGTATATCAGTGTGGACAGCTTCGACGTGTTTTAAATTGGAAAAGTGGCATTCTGGCGTAGACATGCTAATATTCCTAGATGCACTGTGACAGCAGTGCAATATGTTCGAACGTCGTTCAGTTAGCAAATTCAGTTGCGCTATGCTTGTCATGCTACTTTCGTAAGCTAATCCTTGTCATAAACACGCAAACCAAACAATGCAGGTGTGCTGGTGCAAATGGACAGCTCATCATCAGGTGTGCTGGTGCTAATGGACGGACAACTCATTGTCATGTGAAAGCCCAACAACCACAATGGATCATCTTCTCTCTGTCTCTTCCTCTTCACAAAATTTGTAAAGATATTTAATTTAAAATGAATCACTTTATACACTTATATTGCTAGTAGATTATTTAATTTTAATATACCCCCATAACTTGAGTGTAAATGGACTGGTTGTTAGTTGGTTGTTAGTGTGTAGATGGATTAATAGTTGTTGTAAATCTTCATGTTGTTCATGTCTCACTAAATATTATATTCCGTTTAATGAAATTCGGAGTTGAGTTCGCTGCCCAGTTTTTCTTTGAGAAGATACTTCTTATTTTATAAAAAGAACTATACATACAATATGTGCAAAAATATACAAGGGATCAAGTAGTACAGCAGATCATCTCTGCCTTATTGAGAAAAAGGCTGCAATAAGGTCAGATAAGATAAGACATCCAATGAACGACGACAAACAAGTGACCTTTGGCAAAAACCAGGGCACGTCCATTGTTTGAATACATCCTTTGAAAGAAGAGATGCAGCAAATTGCAATTAAGACCTTCAAATACAAACTTACAAAGCAATTTTCATTGCAGTGTTTTTGGCCTCTACCTCCTTAGTGGCATTGTGCGCAATAATATCGATGTGCATATGAGCGCTGTTATGAGCACTTCAATGACTTGTTCAAGCTAGTCCTCTCACAGGGTATTAACCCATCCTTGTGGACCTCGTAAACTTCTAAGAGCATCTCTTCCGTGGGTTTCTCACTAGTTCTGGGAATAAACGAGATCAGAGTGAGGTTGTCAAGCTTGTCAACAGCCAAAACCTATAGTGGAATTCCCCCCAAAATGTTGGGCCCTCTGATGGATGTGCTGTCATAAGCTAAAAGTCTAAACCATTAAGTTTTAACAAGTTCAGAAAAACTTAGTAAATAGAACCCAGCCAACAACAAGTTCACGACAATCCAAATGACTATTTATCAAGATAACAAGAAGAATAAGCAAACATGTACTAAGTGACCATAGCATAAATGAAACATAGGAAGTCAACTGAGTACAAAACAGAGCTATTTAATAACCAGTGGCCCAAAGCTTTACAGAGCATACGTACAATGTTCAAATGACAATAATAATAACATAACTATGAAAAATGCTTCACATATTTATAACATGAGAAATCCAACATAGAGTTTGTTTTTGTACACTCTAAATCAGGTCACCAAAAAACCTGACAATACCCTCTGACCTTACATTTGCTCTTTCATTGTGAATACCACGCTCAAGGGCTGCACCATCTCTATCTGCACCAGCATCAACATCATTGTCACATTCTAATGTTAAGCTTCTCATCTCATCCATTGTGGCCAATGAAGTTTCTGATTTCACCACCGTTGTCAGCTCCATGACATTGGAGAGCCTTGAGAGATCTTCCACACTCATTGCACAAGTAGACTCCATTAATGGCAAAATGAGAGTGTTCAATGAAGTGAGCTGAGAAAGATTTTCTGGAATCTTCTCGAGACTTAAACATGCATCCAGTTTGAGATGCTTTAGATTCTGAAGATCTTCTATATTATTCGGTAGTTCATGCAACTCTAAACAAGAATTAAGATTCAAAACCTGAAGACTAGATAGATTACAAAAGTTCTCAGGCAATGATTTTATTGGAGTGTATGACAAATCCAAACCTTTAAGTGACAGGACACTACAGAGGCTGTCAGGTAGATCAACCAGCTTGGAGCAGCTAGACAAGTTGAGAAACTGAAGATGTTAAAGTTGGTTCAAGTTTGGCAATCCTTTTATTGAAGTGGATGACAAATCCAAAACCTGAAGAGACAGGGCATTGCTGAAAATTTCTTCTGGAACCTTTTGCAAACGAACATTAGAGGCTAATACCAAGCTCCCCAATTCTGAACATCTCAAATCATTTGGTCCATATTGATCGCAAAGTAGAAAGAAACAACACTCCTCAATACTTTGGTCATCCACTTCTACACGTGAATTTTAGATTGCAACAATGATGTCCATATGACTAAGAATCTTGTGTTTCCTTGGTTAGAGGCTAAGAATTTGCGTTAGTTACTTCATCACTACATGTAGAAGTCACTGGTGGAACTTCATTCTCTCCAGCCTGCAATGCAATCGGCTTCTCAAACGTAAACCCCCATTTCGAATAAGCGTGGATGATCTGCATCAGGGATGAAATTTCAATAACCTCATCTAAAAACAAAATACAAAAAAAAAAAACCATAAAAGAACGCACTCAGGACATGTACTTCAAAAATAAAGAGTGTAGCGGGTCACATAGTTAATCTGGGACTGATCCTTGGCAGAAACACAACAAAACCAAGATATATACCTTGTCCAGTTGGTCTATTTCACTCTTCCCATTAAACAAAGGCTCCTTTGCCAAAATTTCTGCCATTATACATCCCAAGGACCACATATCAATTGTTGTTGAGTACTGTTTTGCTCCCAATAGAAGCTCCAGAGCTCTGAATCAATTAATAATAGAATATCATTTAGGAAAACTGAAACACTTAAGCTTCTCCAAATCATTTTCATTTACTATTTCTCAGCCACAACTCGCAAGCATCCTACAGAAATAGAATGAACTCAATTAAAATTATTATAAATTATAATGCAATGTATAAAGCATCATAAGTCACAGTAAAGTTAAGTAATCATTACTTAATTCACAGCAGTACACACAAAAAAAAAGACAGATATTGCTCCAGAGAAAATCAAAATGCTTTAAGGATCTTTGTCACATGTAAAAAGCGTAATGCCCACAATTAGACATCCCTTGTTTTGAAGGAGTCATAGGTGTGACCAGATACTGTTAAAATGTCCAAATGTTGGTAAAATTGTATGGGGCATCATCCTGAGGAGTAATGTTTGACTTATTAGAAGAAATATAGGCAATCAGGGATCCAGTCAATACCTGTACCATAAGGTGACAACCATTGGTGTATAAGGTTTCAAAGGACTGCCATACTGACGGGCCAAACCAAAGTCACATATCTTCAATTCACCGCAATTGTTTAGAAGAAGGTTTGAAGTCTTCAAGTCCCTAGAAAAAATAAACACAGTAGATAGATGCATTCGGCATTGATTTCGATAAAAAAGCTATAAGACTCTTGTATTTTAATATTTTATCTTCGATAAATAGACAAAGAAAACACCTAACAAAAGATATCAAGTGCACACATGGCATGCACAATACGCTCCTTGTATATATCTTCAATAAATAGACAAATAAAACACCTAACAAAAGATCTTAGATATCAAGGGTACACATGGCGTGCACAATACACATCATTTAAAAACAGTAGAGAATGTAAGAGAAAACATAAGGAACTTGTACCTATGCAGCACCCAATTATCATGAAGGTATTTAACACCCTCAAAGAGATGAAACATCAAGCATTTAACTTCGCTCTGGTTGAAAGGTTGTTTCATGGATTCCATAAGTCCTTTCAGATCATGCTCCATGTATTCCATCACCATAAAAATGCTGTCCAAGTTGCTTCCTACCACTACTTCCTTTACATCAACAACCGATTGGTGATGGAATGATAGCAAGACATTTATCTCCCTCAGAGATGTCATCGGAAAGCCATCTCTCTCTTTTTCCATTTTTACCTTTTTCAGAGCGACTATCTCCCCAGTTTTCTTATTCTTAGCTCTGTAGAGAACTCCATATGTGCTTTCGTCTATCTTGTTAAGCCTCTCAAATTCATCGACACTTCTGCAACCTTGTAGCATATCAATCATTCGTTGTGCGAGTGGAATCTCAGGTTGAATCGAGGACTTGGGCTCGTCATGAGTCTCCGATTCAGGTGGTTGTCCAATACTATCATCTTCACTATTGTTGCCATCATCTAGTTCCATAAGCTCTCGTTGATTCAATTCCAGGTCATACTGTTCATCTCTTCTTACATCATCTTTCCCTGAGACGCCACCAATACCTTGACCAACATCATCCTCGGAAATTTTTGATTTTCCTCTTGCACCTTCTGATCTCTCTCCCACGTATTCTCCCGGTTCAGGAGAAATACTCTGACCACTGCCATGCTTAATGCCACTGCGCCTTGAAGAGTACCTCCCCTCTTCACTGTCCATGCTGGTTGAATGTTTCTTTCGTTTCTTTGTGCCCTCATCCTCAAACCTTGCATCTCTGGGAGAGTTGTATTCATCTGCCCAGCGAGAAGCTGAAATGTAGCGAGGCTGCAAAGGCTCTTCCTCATCTTCAAGCTTCGGACTATCAGGCAGCTGTCCAGGTTCCCTCTCATCCTCTGACGACGTAGATTGGAGTTCTTCCATTGGAAAAATATCCTCTTCTTTGGCATCACTTCCATTGCCTCCAGAGTGAGGAGCTGGGAGTTCGGCAGAGAGTGGAGAAACATAATCTTCACACCCTTGATGTGTAAAGGAAGGGGTGAGTCCTTTTGATCCAGACCCGTGTGAGTGCCTGCCTCCAGAGTCGCTAGGAGAAATCTAGTTAAAGACATTGGATCCCTTTGACACGGAACTCTGGGGAGGCTTGGCTACCAAGCCATTAGCTGGTGAAGTGGAGATTCTAACAGAACCACTGGAAATATTCAGCAATGCAAGCAAGCCCCGTGAGGAGGCCGCCAATATTCAGCATAAGATGTAAATAAACCCCGACAGCTGCTGTTAGCAGGGCACATCTAAGCGACAAATAAACCTTATTCAGATGACTCTGCACAGCAGGGCTGATCTTTTTCATGTTCTTCAAAGCATTGTAATCCCACGAAGACTGACCGAAACCCTGGTTAGGGAATCCTCCACCATAATAAGAAGCGTATGAAGCCATTTAAACGCTCAGAATTCAATAGAAACAAACCTAATACAGAGAACTGAGAAACCTAAATAAAGAGCAGACGAAACGATTGCAAGAACTGTGAAATGGAGATGAGAAATCTAGATTAATAAGCCAGAGAATGATGCTGTAGAAACAGGTATGGGCGGAGAACACTTCAATGCAGCAGGTACAGGTATGGCCGAGTAATAAAAACCCATCCACCTTGTCCAGTATTGTAGAAGTCATCAAATATTGAAGATGCTGCTTCAAGAAGCGCATCTGTTTCCTCTACCAATCTTAAATCCATCTCTACTTGCTTCGCTGCTTCTTCGGCCAAGGCAGACATGGTGTCTGCTTCTGCCAATTTCATGGCAGCAACCATCGAAGCTTCATTTATCACATCCACCGAAGAAGCATCCATGCCATTGGAGCATACCTCCATCAACCCATCAAATGGAACCAGAGGCCCTGCCACTGCAGTATTAACCTCTCCCAAATCTTTGAGCATGTAACTGTTACAAACCTCTCCGCCTGAAACTTGGGGGCAATTGGTGTCTTTCCTTCATGAAACTTGCAATAGTGGTAGCATCCGTCCTGTTCGGATCTCGCAGAGCTTTATCGTAATCACACCTCAATGATTCCTCGCAGCAGTTGATGTTGAAACACTCTTAGGGGAAGAAATAATATGATCCGAAACTGCTGCTGCTGCAGAGCATGTTGTTGCAGGAGACTAAGGGGCAACGCAGTGCGTTCTGGAACAAAATGGGAATTCTTCGCGCGTTTCACCTGTGCCAAGAAAACCTAAACCAAAAAATGAAAACAGATTATGTGCGCTGGTAAGAGGAGCAGCCAATGGCACATTTTTAGTGGCTGGAAGGACGATGAGAAAGCCCTCTCATTGGCTCCAGCCAACAGTACATTCAGCCAAAGCCAGCAAAGGGAACGCCTTTCGGCGTAATTATGAATACGTCGTTATTTGTTATTTTTTATTTTTTATTTTTCCACATGATTTCTTTTATTATGTGAATATTAAAAATTATTTAAAATTATGTAAATTTTATAAATATTATTATATTTAAAATATATATATATATATATATATATATATATATATATATATATATATATATTAAAACTAATGGGTTAGAGGCCTAAGATTCAGAGGTATTTAGCAAAAATGAAAGCAGGTAATTTCAGGTGGTATAGCTTTTTTTAAATAATGGTGATGAGCCATCTTGCATTAGTCATGACGGGCTATCTCACTGCTAGTTTGACAACTAAGTTATGATAGTTTTTCCCACTCTCGAAAATAATATCTTATTTTTTACTATCTACAAACAATCATTATAGAAAGTTATTTGTGAAATATTATAATATTATAAGATTAATAGTAAATGATTTTAAAAAATAAAATTTAAGCCTAGTTTAAATATAAATTTGTGTCTTTTTCATTGAAATTGAAATTTAATGATGTAATTTTGGGTGAGATTATAATTTTTTAGTTATTTAAAATGAGTTTTATGATGTTAAAAATAAAATTTAAATTTAGTTTTACCATTGGAAGTTATGTTTTCTCCATTGAAATTAAAATTAGGTAGTGTAATTGGATAAATTTGTAATTTCTTATTGTTTAGAATGTGTTTTTGAATATATAAATAGCTAATTCCACATATTAAACTACTTAAACTTATAATTCTAAAAATATTTAGCGAAAAAATTAATAAGAAAAGAACAAAAATGAACATGTTTGAAATTTTATTGTAAATAATTTTAAAAATAAAAGTAATGAAGTTATATTGTGCCAGGGACACTTGAACAGTGATCAAAGTAATGTGAGTACTAAGAAAACTATGGAATCTACAGTTCAAATCCCCTAGGTTGTATCTCATTTACAGAGTTTACAATACGGAGGAAACTCACATAGGTTTACTAGTAGCTACCTTTACAGAGAAGAGGACGAGGAGGAAACCCACATAGGTTTACTAGTAGCTACCTGTGAGGTGGTTGTTGGGTTTCTCTAGTATAATATATATATATATATATTAAAAAAACAAAAAATTGAATATTATGATATTATTAATTTTTAATTATTTTTAATTATTAAAATTTTATAAAAAAAGAGGTGACATTGTGGGTTCCCTTATGGCTTTCAAAACAAATTGAGTTAGACTACTCCTCAAATCTACCCAAAGATTCCAATAATTAGGAATGTATTTTCTCCTATACTACATTATCTTAGGCAAAATCCTTCCCAATCAAATTACATGGTACTATAGGAGAATTATAATAACACAATTTGACATGTCACTTGAGAACCTCTCCCTTAAATTGCAAATTAATTCATCTACACAAATAAAATCTTAGGAAATATATCCTTATCACCAAACAATCAAATTAAACATATTCTTAGGGAGTTTAGAAAAATAGTTTATCTATTGGCTAAAAAACTCTATTATTAACCTTTGGAACCATGTGAGCTCTATTATTAACCTTTGGAACCATCTGAAAGTGGAACCTTAATGGAGGATATGATTCCATAAATCATGAAACTACATTTTGAATTAAACTCCAAGATAGTGATATGCCATGCATGCTTAGAGGCAATCGTGATTTTTTTTTTTAATTTCATGAATCGTACAATATACTAGACAATTATTCTTGTAACTAGGATGGCACACCAATTGACGCAAAGGCACTTCATCATGCAATTTAAGTGGGACGAGTACAATATATTATACAATTATTCATGTAACTAGGATGGCACACCAACTCACACAAAGACACTTCATCACGCAATTGAAGTGGGACGACCAGGTCAGGATAACTTATTGACATCTTATATCCCCATGTGAGTAAGTAATGGGACACTAATTTTCAGAGCCATATTAAGGCATCAGAGAAGAGGAAGGACATAGTAGTTATTTTCCTAATTTTTTTTTTTTTTTTTGCACACAAAGCAATGGGGATTTTAGGATGTTTTGGATGATAAACCATGCAGGGATATAATTTTATTCTCTTTCTAGATTTGGAATAGAGGGCACCCTAGGATAAGCAAGATAATTGAGGTAATTGATGAAACCAACATTAAGGGCTCAAGAGGTAATCCTGCCAGTGGTTGGTAGACTATAAGACAAGCAATCTTCCCTCTGGGAATAGAGGACAAAAAATGGAAGAGAGAAAGAATGGGAAAGGAAGCACTTATGGTAAATGAAGATGTAAGAATGGAGATTTCACTTTTAAGTACGAAGGTTGATTGATTACCAGTGCAAGTGGATACACTAACTGACATATTATCTACTCACTATTAACAACTCTAAGAGTTCAAAATGGAAATTTAGCGACTTCAATTCCAAGCGCAAAAAAATCAAGTTCTGCATGAAGGAAAAGGTCATAACAGTCAACCAAATTATCACAAAATTGTTTTATGAAAGCAAAGAATGCAAACTGGAGAATATATATAGATAAATATGGAGTGGATTATGTGTGTCAAGTTCTTAACTAGTTTTAATTGCACCAAGAGTAGCTCTACAACTAGCATGGTAAATATATTGTAATTTGATGTCCTATTTAACCCATCAACTTACAAAAAAAATAAAAAATAAATAAATAAATAAAAACATAAAATTAATTATTATAATTAATAATTAAACCAACTTAGGTTCATCTTAACTCTGGATTTACCAACAAGAGGGATCAACTCTCTTAACAGGCAAACTTCTTTTAAAGTGAAAAAAAATTGATCCCTCTCATGGCTTGGTAGATCATGAGTTAAGATAGGTCTAGGTTGGTACATATATACATGATAAACTTGGAGCTATTAGATCTAAACATAGAAGATATACTTATGCTTAAAAGGGGTTGAACAAATCATAAGATGGAAATAGTACTATGGAATAAGAACCCAACTCACTGAAATTTACCTTTCCACCATCTTAAACAAACAATAAAATGAAAAAATTATCATTTCATGAATACCATGCCAAGAAGTTAATCAAATGTGACCATGATGCCTTTAAATCTAC
Organism: Pinus albicaulis; assembly: GCA_034641835.2. NCBI lineage: Eukaryota > Viridiplantae > Streptophyta > Pinopsida > Pinales > Pinaceae > Pinus > Pinus albicaulis. The sequence goes on along the minus strand of CM076570.1, from coordinate 1,087,332,198 downwards.
AAAAATATTGTTGGAGCACCATAATTGTATCAAAGAAGAGCCAACATACACATACAAGGCCTAAGTTTTTATGACTTTTTGCTTTAAATATTTTTTCATAGATAAATGCAAAGCCAATCCATTGTGGCTAGAAATTAGAAAAAAAAAAGAGTAGAAAACTCAATGAAAGTTTAACAAAGACAAAAGAAATTATAATAAATAACATAAATAATGCAAAGTCAACCATAAATCAATATTCCTAATAATTAACAAATTTAGATTTTCTTATTTTATTTACCTTTGAGATATCCTTTAACTAGCTTAAAATAATAAAGTGAAATTATATATTTCTAAAAATATGCAAAAAAAAAATTCCGAGAGTAGCTCTCATGTATACACAGTTTCTGTAATGTCTTAAATTGAACCACAAAACCTATAAGCAACTCTGATGTATACATAGTTCTACTTGGAATTATGTATTAAAAATTTCAGCTTATAAGAAATTCCCTCCAACCAAATATTTCCAAAAATTATGTGATAAGAAATTCCCTCCAACCAAATATTTCCAAGTTATGTGATAAGAAATTCCCTCCAACCAAATATTTCCAAAATTATGTATTAAAAATTTTGGCTTATAAATATTCAACTCGAAAAAGTTTGGTCCATGAAACACTCTCTCCACGTAGAGAGATGATACAATAACACTGCAAATCCATCATTGAGTTCGTTCAAATAAAATTACCTTTGTTTGAAAAGCGCGAAGTAGTTATCATACCAAGAGTACAATGACACAACTATATATAATATGTTTCAATTACTATACTTTAAAATGTTTTGAGCACTAATTTTTTAAATTTATTCCATAATTTGATACCACAGCATGCGTACAAGTTAAAGGAGTTAATATGAGTGTGCTTAGGAATTGAAAGGCTTTGAAATGTCAGAAATTTAAAATTGAAATTTAATTTTTAAGCATAAGGGGAAAATCAATAATTAGAATACACCATTATTATTCCTATTAAGAATTATAAAGTGTTTATGCCAAGTAAAACTCTCGCTTGACTTTCGTAGCATAGCTCAAATCACATTGAGCAAAATTTGCCAAGATTACCATCAAAGTGGATGGCATTTACCACTCAAGCTACCATTTATCGTGAGATGCACCATTTAAAATAGCCATCGAAAACGAAATACACTTGAAATAGCAACTAACTAAGATTGGTATCCATATGAACAACATCATCATTGTGAATACCAAACACTCAAACACCTACCATGACCTAAATGTAGCATTTAAAATACCCATCTAAAACGATAGAAGTTTGAAGTACCAACAACTTCATTTTTATTGTCCCATAGTTGTTGGGACAAATGTAACTTCAATTTTAATGTCTCATAGTTGTTGCTACAAATGTCTCTTGCTATATCATTTTGGAGGGGCGTACTCATGCAAACACAACATGGATAACTTGTGTGGTGGTTTCCTTTATGAACTTCTCATATTATTAGATTATATTCAAAAATTTCAATTTAAATAATTAATTATATTAACAGAAAGGTATATATATTGAAATTGAATGAGAAGTTTAATAATGGAAATATATTTAATCATTTTTTTTAATGTTAAATTTATGTGAGGATTATTTACATCACTTAAAAATATATGATCGTTTCAAGGAAAAAAGTCATAATTTTATTAATGAAAACAAAGTTACATGTTATATGTGTTGGTCATTGTCAATCAAGACAAGTTCGTAAGCTGCAAATAAAAACTATAGTACAAGGGGAGAAAATTTAAGATTTCTCCCTTTTTTCTTTTCAACCTTTCGCCAAGCACCTTGTGTTGGTGTGGCTGATATAAGGGCGAGCTAGTTTTCTTCTGTGAGTGCTTCATTGTCCTTATTTGAGCCAGATGTATCTGAAATGTGTTGTCTTTTATCCCCCCCGTTTTTTGGTGCTCCAAGATCCATTTCTGGTAGTACCGAAGTGGTAATGTCAAAAGGATCTTGCATTTTCTGTTCTTGTGCACTCAATGAGGTAGTTGTTTGTTTACTGTGGTTTGGGATGGGGTCTTCCTCTTCTTTGTTTGTCTTCTGCTCTGGTTTATTTGAAGGAATTTTCCATCCTTTGTCTCCTTTCCCTATCTTCTTCTTTTTTCTGTTATCTTGTTTTGCTTTCTGGCATGTGTTTTGTAAATGTCTTATATTCCTTCACATTCTGCGTCTGAATGTTGTATTTTCATAGTCTAAATGTTGCGTCCATCTTTTCATTTTGTAAATCATTTGAATGCTCTCTGGTAGAGCTTTTATAAGGTCCACTTCCACACAGATTCGTGTGAAAGTGTAGATGCGCTCCTCCAAACGTTGTGTATATATTTATATATATCTATTGAGGATGTTCCCAATGCCTTCTAGAACGTATTCATTCCAAAAATGAAGCGGGAGGTTGTATAGCGGGACCCGAACCGACATTCTGGTAACCTCCATTGTGTTTGCGTCAAAATCTGGGAACCATGGTGTGATGAAGAGTCTGGTGGAACCCCAGAACCACGGTACATCCCTCAAAATGATATCTCTGGCTTCCGATGGTGGAAACTTGACTATGAAGTACCCTTTAGAACAACGATGGATTTCACAGTCCATGGTCCAGTTGGTGAAGACCTAATGAAAAAGCTCCAAAGGTTTGCGCCAAAAGCAATTGAATATGCATATATTGCTTGAGATTCAAAAGTGGTTCAATTCTCGTCTATCTCAGGAACATATATATTTTGTTCAGGCACACAGTTTTGTTGCTCCACAATATATGGCTTGGGGCAACTCTCTGCTCGTTCAGTTTCTTTTGTTGCTTTGTTTTTTCCCTGCGAAATGTTCCTGTATGAGATTCCTTTTGGGGTTTTTGGTTTGGAGGTATTGGCTCCCCTAGTGGGTCCTTGGGTTATGTTCTAATCTTCTTTGCCAACCCTTAGTCTCAGGTTGAGGTAAATGGTATATCCAGGACCAATGAAATATGCCTTGACAATACAGGGGTCTAGTAAGGATTTTCCACCATAAATCAAGGACTGAATATGATAGTAGTAGCCTTAGGCAGACCTGATTTTTTGCTTCAGATTTAAAACCCTGTTTGTGTCATCTACCCAAAATAAAATACCATTCCCCATTGGGGGCTTTATGAAAATTTGGAAAAGAGCAGAGCTTACCTGATTCTCATTTTCTGTGGTAGCTCTGTGGGTTCCTTTGTCCTTCTGTTTTGGTAGCTTGGATGGATTTTGGTAGGTGCCAAAAGGTAAGTATCCCTGAAATGGAGCATCGTGAAGACAGCCACCACAAAGCACAAGTGCATGCATAGTACCCATCGGTGGAAATAGCGCCATGCCCAGCTGGAAACTGTCGGCTCTGGTTGTGTGCATGTCTTCTCAACAGTACCACCGTGGGTGAGAGCCTAAAAGCCGAAGCAGTGCGGAATCTCCAGAATCCTTAGATGTTGTGGAGCATCTGCCCCGCAGCAAAACCAAAGTCTGATATGGTCGATGGGGAAAAGGGAGGTGACCACCGTGCTTGCAGAGGAAAATTGGTTCCACACAACCTCCAAATCAGCACAGATGTAGGGCTGTAAGCCTTAGTAGTAGTTTTGGTCTTCTCGTTTGGTTCCCTTCCATGGGGATCCGCTGCCTCGAAAGCCAAGAGGCCAGAACTGTAAAACCTAGCTTTGTCACCGAACTCCATTTTGCTAAGTCACCCCTCGATGGTTGTCGTATAATACTATCCTTATCTTTATCTCTATGATTGTTTCATTCACATGATTGCTCGACGTGATTTCACTTCATTTCATCCACTTCCATTAGAGAACTTTTGAGGTCGAAATGGGCCTCCTAAAAAAATTGCACAACCAAAATAAAATTTATAAGAACCAATAGGATTCAAGATGATGATGTCAACCATGTAGGATCATTCACCATTTTTGGGGTAAAAAAGTAAAAATATTAAAAAATAATAAAATAATGAAACTATTTTCTCAACTTTTATTTTCAACTTATCTCCCTAAGGTTTTACTCGAATTTCGAGCAGGAGTACTTGTTGGATGCAATATTTAATTCCTCATCCAAAGAGTAACCATGTTGCATACTTTCGATGGACTCTGCTACACAAAAAATAGAAATACGTGACTAAACGTGTTTCCAATCATGTTTTTTGTGTATTTCTCATTTTTCGTGTAGCATGGTCCATCAAAAGTATACAACATGGCTACTCCTTGGATGAGGAATGAAATTCTACATCCAACGAGTATTCTCGCTTGAAATTTGAATAAAACTATAGAGAGATAAGTTGAAAATGCGAGTTCAAAAAGTAGTTTTTTATTTTTTCCCTTTAAATTTGATGATGTACTGTAATCTTATTTTATAATTTCCTTAGGAGGCTCATTTTAGACCTCAACATGCGCCTAATGGGAGTAAGGCCTTCATATCTCGTAAGTAGATCTGATGCAAATTAGTCCTCTGATTTGCTAAATTTGGCCCTTTTTTGTAGTCGATTCCTTGTGAAAAAGACGCTTAACAAAGCCACCAATTCCAAGTTGTTGTATAACCTCTAGAGTCAAAATGATTCACAATATAACCCTCAGAGCCAAGCATTATAACCTAGTGCTATACACCATGTGTGTATGATTCGGGATTGAAATCCATTTTAAACAAATGGTGGAAGGACTTTAGAGCAATGTCAATATGTCTCAACATTTAAAAGCCTGACACATAGCCTTGGGCACTCCAAATTACATTGTTGGGTTAGGGATCAGTCGGGTGGGCTCCACCTTCTCTGTTCTAACCCGACGATGAAAATTTGCACAACATATGGTAACTTCCGGGTAATCCCAACCTCCAGGTCGCCACTCTATTATAATATGAAACCTTCGGCATACTACCTCTGGGATGACGTGTCTTAGTCCCTCTCTACCCAATTGCGCAGACTTAGGTTCTCAATAATTCCTCTAGGTCTGACATTTAGGCCCTTCGTTCTATCAACACACACACTCGATTGGGTCCCACCCTCAATGATTCTAACCTACTTCTATGAGCCTGACATGTTGATAACAAGGCACATATGAGTGCCTCTGGGGTGAAACCTTGGGCGGGGCCTATAGTTCCATGTCAGCCTGAAGCTCCTCACTGGTGCCTTCACTTTGTGCGCCCATGTCCATCCTTCTGGTTTACAGTTTCTTCGGGTTTCCGAGTAGATTTATGTCCCGAAATCTGGCAAGTAACAATCCCGACCCCCAACAGCTAACAACCTTTCCAAAAAAAATGAAATTGACTAAGTGTTGGTCCAATGGATGTAGTATCGACCTCGGTGGTTCATCCCTCTGGTTTTCTTTGGGCCCTTGTATTTTCCTCTTGGCTTTTTGATGCCTCTACGACACTTCTTTGGACTACTCCTCTCCCTTCGCCCGACTTCCTGCAATTCTCCGATCACCAAAAATATCTCGGGAAACAAATTGAAACATAGGTTTCTCAACAGCTTTGGAAAAATAATGAATTAATAGGAAACACAACACAAAGCTATCATGAGAAAAAATATGCACACTCCACCACAATTTTCTTTCTTTTCATTAATCAAATATATGAATATTACATCAATTTCATTCTTGTCCTTGAAGATAGGGTCTGAGGACTAATTTACAGAAAAATATACCTAAATTACAACCGCTACAACAATTTGACTAATTTGGAGGATTATATAGAAAATTAAAACAAATTATTATCTAACAATCCACACTTTGAGGAACCAACTCCTCTAGTAAAATATTTTGATCTCTCAATCAAAGAGAAATTACGGATGCCCCTGCATCATGCTCCCAAGGGAAAAATATTTTATGGGCTCATGTTCCTGAGTTCTTTAATGGATTTGCCACTTTTCTATATGAGTGTGGCAGTCATCCATGTTGCATCTGACACCCTTAGGTTCTTCCACTTAACTAGGTACTCAAAGTATTATTTGTCCCTTGTCTTCTTGGTCAAACTTTTATATAAGATCCCTTTTGGCTGCAAATATTCAGTTACTGGGAACTATTTTTCCCATGGAATTAGTTGTTGCTTTTAATTATTGGTTGATTGTTTTGTCTCAGGTTCATACTTGTACAGGTTTGCTAAGAGTATGAAAATCTGTAAGAAACTTTTTCTCTTTGCCCTGACCTTGTGTTACTCGAACACTCGTCAAATCAATCAAACCCTAGGTCTTGTGTCTTCATTTCTAGGTATCTCCATAGAAAGAATTTTTTTTCCTTATGAAGATTTGATCCAAAATTGTGTCTTTCTTGAAGACCTCTTAGCTCTTGAAATATGTGACTAGGTTCAGTCTTCATAATGACATGTGATCATGATTTTATGCATTTGATGTAAAAAGAGAAAAATAAAATGATTATTGTCATTCTTAAGGCATCGGTTTCATGCTCAATGTTATTTGATCTATAGGTCAAGCACCCATTGAGTACTCCTATGGCTTTTTATTGAGTCTACAAGTCAATTGAGTCATTTTCATATATGGAAGACCCTTTTGGGCATGTTAAATATTGTAAATAAAAAATTATTTGAGTCAAAGTTAGAGTCAAAGACCCTCCAAGACCTTGGAAATCATGCAAGCAACAAAAAAGCCTTCAAGAAGACGTCAACCTACTAGAAGAGGATAAGTTAGCTTTATAGCGCTCTGGAAGAAGGCTATATATAAGTGACCTCTACCTCACTTGGAAATTACTTAATAATCAATCAAAAATTTCAATCAAGAAAGGATAGAGGACGAAAAATAAGACAAGATACTTGGCAAAGAAAATGAAAAGGAAAAAAAAAAATTGGAATGTTTTTGGGCTCCAATTGTTCACACATGCGAGAGGAATAGGGCATCATCTACTACAACAGAAATATAACTATTGCATTCATCATCAAGATTCGAGTTTTGGGTCAAGAAAGGTCTCCTTCATAAGTCGAATTGATAAGGAAGAGAATACAAGTTAAGCTAAGGATAAAGGAGACAAATTCATCCATCTTCCAACCACACATGCAAACTAGGGTTTCTACAGCATAGGTTGAGAATTGCAGGTCGAAGTTGCACTCCAAAGTTGCAAGGATGATGTCTAAGAAGAAGGAGAAATCACAATTACAACAAGACAAGGTTAACTTGATTTTACTTTGCAAGAAGAGGAAAGGTTTGACTTGATCTTGGAGGGGCCTTGGTCAAGGGTCATAGGTCTTGGAATTCGTCATTTGAATTTCTATAATAAGAGAATAATTCTTGTGGGTTTTCTTCTCAATAAGAGAGGAGACAAATTCATCCATCTTCCAGCCACACGTGTGAACTAGGTTTCCTACAACATGAGCCGAAAACCTAGAAGACAAAGGCTCCATCTTCTATATGAATGAGTATATCTTCCCTATTTGAGAGGGAGAGATAGAAACATCATACTTGTCTTCATATTGTGAAGAAATAATGGATGATCGGGTAAGCATATGAGATTGATTCCAATACTCTCTGAGGATGTGGCAGGTAATCCAAGATGTAAGAGTAGTCGAAGAGGAAATTCCTTGAGGATTTTTTATTCCAACATAGGAATTGTCCTAAAAGGACATACCCTGTGAACACCCGGGTGGGGTATGTGCCTTGAGAGACAATAATGATAGTTTTTATCAGTCATTGGTCTCACCAGCATTGCGCTTTGATCTTGTGGAGAGATAGAGTTGTTATTCAAGGCCTTGTTTTGTGACAATGTCGGTTGGTATGATGAAATGCTCTGGCATAAGCTAAGGAAGTAGCTTGTGAGAAGGCTTAACAATCTGACTCTTCTTATGAGAATTAGATTCAGTTTGAGAATTTCCAAGTACCTTGTATAGATTATGAATACCTCCCTAGTTAAGAGGGAGTGTTGAAATATGTAACTAGGTTTCATCTTCATAATAACATATGTAATCATGATTTTATGTAAATAGAAAAATAAAATTGTTATTTCATTATTGAGGCATGGGTTTCATGTTCAAGGTTATTTGATTTATAGGTCAAGCACCCATTAAGTACTCCTAGGGCTTTTTATTCATTGTCATGTATGGAAGACCCTTTTGGGCATGTTACATATTGTAAAGAAAAAATTATTTGAGTCAAAGTTAGAGTCAAAGACCCTCCAAGACATTGTAAATCATTCAAGAAACAAATCAACCTTCAAGGAGATGTCATCCTACTAGAAGAGGAAAAGTCAGCTCAATAGGGCTTTGGAATAAGCCAATATATAAGTGACCTTGACCTCACCTAGAAAGAACTTACCAATCAATCAAAAAGTTTGATCAAGAAAGGATAGAGGACTAAAAAGAAGCCAAGATACTTAGAAAAGAAGAGAAAAATAAAAAACAAAGTTTTGGATTGTTTTTTGGCTCAAATTGTTCACACATGTGAGAGGAATAGGGAATCATGTACTGAAACAGAAATATAGATATTGAATTCATCATCAAGAGCCGAGCTTTGGGTCAAGGAAGGTCTCCTTTGCAATCCAAATTGATAAGGAAGAGAAGACAAGTCAAGCGAAGGAGAAAAGAGACAAATTCATCCATCTTACAACCACACATGTGAACTAGGTTTTCTGCAACAAGTGTCGAAAATTAAAGTTCGAAGTTGCAATCCAAGGTTGCAAGGCTAAAGTCTAAGAAGAAGGAGAAATTGTAGTTTCAACAAGACAAGGTTGACTTGATTTTACTGTGCAAGAAGATGAAAGGTTTTGACTTGGCATTGGAGGGGTCTTGTTCAAGGGTCATAGGTCTTGGAATTCATTTTTTGAAGTTCTATAAGAAGAGAAGAATTCTTGTGGCTTTTCCTCTCAAGAGGAGAGGTTTTGGCCCTGGTTGATCGCTTATATCTTGTGTCCTCTTGTCTCATTGTTCTTTATGGTTTGGTAGTAGTTTAATTATTATAACACTAAATATAATCAAGTGAAATAAGAAGCTAATTAAGTTAAGTAAAAAAACATCACAATCAATTATCAAAATAAGAGAAATCACTTAATCTAGTTACCCCTATATTTCTCAACACTATCGAGATCATTTCATACATTAACCCTAGAATACCTAATATAAGTTATCACTTTCCTACTAAGACTCCTCCCATCACTAAAAGTATGTAAAGAGTAGGGGTTTTTGGCTATGGTGACAGTGGACCACTACCCCATTATTTCTTCTTGGTTTATTTTATACCTTGTATGGTTTCCCTCTCTTAGGCCTACTAGATTTTGCGGTAGCGGGGCCTCAATGGAGTAACCAAAAATGACATAAACAATTCACTAACCAAATTACTTATCATGCCTATGGTTTAATACTCAAGATCAAGGTCTGAAAGACATAGGGTCTAAGGATATTATAAGGAAAAGACAAATATATTCCCAAAAGAGAGGGTTGGATGATCACTAAAATATCCCCTTGATTCTTAAGACTTTACATTATATGAGTTGTTAGATTTCATGAAAACTAGTCTATAATGGAGTAACGAAAAATGTAAACAATTCACTAGCCAAATTACTTGTTATGCATATACTGTAAGGCTCAGGAGCAAGTTTCAAACACATAGGGTCTAAGGATAGTGTTAGGAAGAGGTAGAGATAGGCCAAACGGAGAAGGTTTGATGATAACAAGATTGGCCCATTGATGCCTAATAATGTACATCATATGGGTGTGTTAGATTCCATTGTAACAAGGCCTTTTTGGAGAACCAAAAATGTAATAAATAATTCACTAGTGAAATCACTTGTCATGCCCATGGTGTGAGACTCAAAAGCAAGTTTAAGACACATCGGGTCCAAGGATAATCTTAACAAAATGTGAATGTATGCCAAAAAGAGAGTGTTTTTTGAGCTATTTTGATGGAATTATGCACATATCATGGGATTTGGCTTCATGATTTAGATATTTTTCATATGCCACTGTAAAAAAATGAAAATGGTTCATATATCCAACTCCTTTCACGTGATCATACTTAACTTATTTATATTAGCGATGAAAATAAAATAATGATGAAAAAGAGATAGCGTCCTTCACATTCATTGAGAAAACACAAAACAAAATTAATCCCTTTACCCTTTATCTCTAGTGAGATTGATGTCTCTATCATTTCTTATAATTCCATTGTTCTCCCTTTGCAAAACATAAATAATTAAGCTGTGAAATGGGAGAGGGAGAGATAATTCATTGCAAATTGGATTCTCATGGTCCAGATAGTAAAAATATTGAAAATTAGATAGAAGAAGGGGCGAGAACCTACTATGCAGTTGTGTTTGTGATGAAGAACAAAAAAATAAGGGTTACTCCCCAAAACTCCATATATGTTGCAAAGAAAATGAAATGTTATTCTATGAATAAGAAAATATGATAAAATAAAACATATTAGAGAAAATTCCAGCCTAAAATTGTCCTCCTAAGGAAAAATAATAAATAATAGTTAAAATAATAAGATAAAAGTTATGAATTTTGGAGGGAAAAGAAGAAAACTATTTTTTTCTTTTAATTTTTTAATTTTTTGGTTTATGTCCTTATAGGTTTACTCAAATTTCAAATGTACACACTCATTGGATGCGGAATTAAATTTTGCATCCAACAAGTACCCATCATGCATACTTTTCAGAAGACCAACATTGATAAAAATTGATCAATGTTGGTCTTCTAAAAAATATGCATGATGGGTACTCCTTGGATGCGAAATTTGATTCCACATCCAATGAGTGTCTACACTTGAAATTTGAGTAAACCTATAAGGAGATAAACCAAAAATATAATTAAAAAAATAGTTTTTTCTTATTTTCCCTCCAAAATATTTACATGTACCTCTTTTTAAATTTAAAGGAATTTGTTTGGTTTACATATTATGACATGGAAATTATATGAAAATTTCATGGGCACTTTTAGGCTAAAACAAGAAGGGGATCTCCAATGTTCCCTCAAAATCAAAAGTATGGAAACCCCAACCTATATGTTATTCCTATCCAAGTTGTTAGATGCAAGTGTAGTTTTATCCCTCCATAATACTCCAAGATCCAAAACAAGGAGAATGAGGTAGAGATGGGAGAATGTGAGAGAAAAGGAAGTGCAAGAAAGAGGAAATGAGAACCAAGGTGAAGGGGGAGTGAGAGATGCATTGGCATGGTGTAAGAATGTTGGGCTTCAAATAATAAACAAGGGGATAAGGGTGAGAATCCTAATTAAACCTCCATTTATCACCATTATGGCAAGAAACTGTGGGGATTTCTATAGAAAAAGGTTGAGAATGTGGATTCGTGTGTGAAAATATCCCTAGATATTGGTGCCAAATATTGTAACTAAAGCCATCATAAACCATGCCACTCTAAGAGAGGAGCAAAAGTTTCATGAACAATAAAAAAAATATAAGGGAAAGTAGAGAAAGGATTCAAAGAGGAGTTAAAGCCTCAAAGCAAGGAAATGAACCCTGGACTAACATAATTCCACCCAAGTTAGAGAAAAATGTTAGGGAAAATGTGTCAATATGCAAGTATACATGTTTTTAGCAATAGACATTCTTCATAGTTGAAAAACACGAAAAATCACTTATGATCCATAAGAAAGTAGCAAACTCTCACATAACAATGGCACGTAAACTCGTGAACAAGAAAAATCATGTGGACCATTCCACAATTTCATAAAACTCAAAGGAGTTAAAGGGTAGGAATGCCCAAAATGGAAATGGAGGAGGTAAAAGGGAAAAGAATGGGAGTTTGATCTATGAAATAAAAGAATGCACATGGTGCCCCATTAAGTAGTTTTTTCACTAATAATGACCCAGGAAAAAACAAAGGAAGGGTTCATCCACAAAACTAATTTAATTAAAAACATGTGACTTGGATGGCATACTTGGTTAATCTGAAAAGGGAGGTTTGACTAGGGATTGTTGCATAGGGAGGAACCTAATACTGTGTTGAACTAAGAGGGTTGAAAAAGAGATGGTAAAGGAAGAAGGAACAATTACATGACGTCAAAGCACCTTAAAATCTTATTCGAAGGAAAAGAAGCACAAACGGTTAATTTTTCACGTTACAACATAAGATGTAAGTACATACTAAAATAGTGTAATTACTCAGGCATAAATTATAACAATTTTTTTAGTCCCTCGCTATCATATTAATGATTTTATACAAAATACCATAATGAATATGTTTAAATTTATTGTTGGTGACTTTGGTCAAACTTTCAATGCATAATATTCTCACTAATATCTTTGCAGATTGTTGGTCCCGCCTCATGCCCTTGCTCATAATAGCTCCCAATAAAAATTCAGTTACTAAGTTTGTGATCATACCCATAATCTTGTCTAGCATGACACTTGAATATAGCATAAAAGAAACAAAACACTCTATACCATCACCTCTGTAACAACTACAATTTAGGTAGATAGCACTCGTATGTTTGACCACTAAATGTCTTTAACAAACAGAATGCACTCTTGAAAGCCTAAGCCATGTCTTTATTCTTCTTCATAAATAATTATGGTGAAACTAAAATTCAATAAATTATATGAATGAAGTACAAAATTAATTAATCCATAGTGCTAGATATCTATTTCTCTAGGAAAGCCAAAAAAAATTCAATCACTCGTTATCAATGATTTTTTTTCTTGAGCGAACCACAAGACTTTCAAATGAGCTATAATATCAAGCAACCAAAGTGTAGAGAGTTGTCAAGGGTGTCTATCTCTTATGATAAGCAAAGTGGATGTGATATCTCAAATTTTGTGTCACTAGTGTAATCTACAACCCTCGGTGGGGATTAGGCATTTATGACCTTAAGTTTAGACATGTATCATCACTATATATCAACTAGATTTTGGATTGTGAAACAAGTGTATAAATGGACTAATAAAATTTTAAATAAAAAAAAAATTAGGATAGTAATATCCATTTATATAATGTATTTGTGTTATGGTGTTCTTTTTGTATATCCTTGCATCCATGTAATCTTACTCTATAGCATATGGTTTTCTTAGGCATGGCATTTACAAAACATAATTTACTCTAGATTATGGCTACTTGTGCTCATGAATTTAAACAACAACCATTATATAATTCTTTTGTCATAATTTGATGCAATTTGGAGCCCCAAGGGTTAGCTCAAATGGTTGAACCATCCACTTAAGGCGTGTTGTCGACGAGGAATCCATAGGTCAAAATTTCAAATCCAGTCAAGTCCCTTAGGTTTACCAAGAGTTATTGTTGTTGGTAGCTAAGCCACCCGCCAACAAATTATTTGAGGAAGAGAAGGGATCTAGCGATATATTGCTTGTAAAACTACAATATTAGGCTTTATGCCGCATTTAAGTATAGTTATAACTTATACCTATTCATTGAAATGTATTTTTTAAATAAAAAGGTTGGTTTCTAATATCATTTTCAAACTTCATTGATATACTAAGTTACAATTTGACACATTTAATTTTAGTAAAATAATTATCAAAGGTGATGTCAACATTGTGATACCATGTGTCGGACTAATCCTGCTGTTGCGCTCTGAACCCGCGCTGCTGTGCCCCGCTTGAGGCTGCGTTGTCGCGCCCTTGCAGCTATTGCTGCCCCCTGTCTTCTGCCCCTGCTCGAGCTCGAGCATGGCCCCTCTGAAGTCCTCCCAAGAGGTGGCGGCTTCCTTGATCCAAGCCTAAGCCTTCTCTGCTTTGGTCAATTCCTTGGGCCCTCCTCGACCTAGGCCGACGATCTCCAAATTCGTCAAGAAGCTCGATGGTCTGCAGGAGGTTGTTCTTCCTCCTTCTCTGACTCGCATGGTTTCCCTTTCTCTTGCTGAGAAAGGCCTCATTGGTCAATTCACCAGATTATGGCCCTCGCCGAAGACTGTGCAAAGATGGGTTGAGTGTAACTGGGCTGATAAGATCTCTGGAAAAATTTCCATTCGCTTCTGTGGAAGGGGCTATTTCACCTTTCACTTTGAGATGAGAGAAGATAAGGACCTGATCTTCAGAAATGGACCCTATTTTATGGACACTAGAGGCCTGTATCTCAACAAATGGAAGTCGTATTTTGATCCTAAACTTGACATTCCAAATGTTGTCCCTATTTGGGTGTGCCTCCCGCACCTCCCCTTACATTGCTGGGGGGATGATTCTGTCCGAGCCATCGGGAACGCTGTTGGAAAATTCATTGACCACAGTGAGCCAAAGGACAATATACAAGCTTATGCCAGGATCGGTGTCGAGGTGGATCTAGGAAAAGGCCTCCCCAAAGCTATAAAACAAAAGGTTGATGAATGGATGCATATCCTGCAGCTCGACTATGAACATATCCCATTTAAGTGCAAGGTATGTCACAAGTATGGTCACTTTGCTAATCGTTGTTCAAAAATTATTAATGTTGAAACCCTGGAATCTAATTCGCAATGGGAAACTGTGAAGAGAAAGAAGACCTCCTCTAACCCTAAAAGCAACACCCCTGTAGCGCCTCCTCCAAAATCCAACCCTACATCCTCCTCTTTTCTTAAGATCCTGGATCCAGTCCAGCAGGCTTCTGCACCTCCCTCTCCCCCCCCAAATCCACGCTAGATCCTTCCAATCCTTTCTCCTCCATCTCTCTCCCTGATGAGAATCCCCCTCTTCTCGCCTCTCCCTCTCAACCTGATTCCCCTTGCCCCACCCCCTCCCTCCCTGACCCTCCCTCCTCCCAAGATCCTTCTTCCGTTCGAATCACAAGGAACTTTGTCAAGGAACATGGAGTAACTCTGGAAAACACCAAAAATCATGGCTCAGGAAGGAAGTCATTCACGCAAAACCATGATGAAAATGCACAAAAGGATATAGCATTAGGAACACAGAACCCCATCGAAACTTATATATTGGGGCAGAACAGCAAGGATACAGGGCAAAAGGAACAAGGAGGGAAAACCACTCTCCGAACAGCCTTTTTGCAATGATGAAAGTCCTATCTTGGAACAGTAGGGGTTTAGGGCATCCCTCCAAAATAGCAGCCCTAAGAGACTTAATAAATCAAGAGAAACTGTAAATTATACTACTGCAAGAAACAAAACAAGGAGATCTGGAAATGAAAACAATATTGGATAAAATGAAGCATTATGGTGGAACCCTATCTGAATCAAGGGGTGCCTCTGGTGGATTAGCCACTCTTTGGCATCACAGCATGTGGAATCACAAAGACACTACAGTAAATCAAAACTGGATAAAAGTGACCCTAGAAAATTGCAGAGATTAGTAAGTAATCATCGTATACAATGTTTATGGCCCCAATCATTACAGGGACAAAGAAATTTGTTGGAGCTCCATCTAAGAAGACATAGACAATGAGGACAGTAGCAACATCATAATGGGAGGAGACTTCAACTTAATCCTCCATGCTAATGAGAAAAGGGGAGGTTGCTTTAATCCAGACTCCTCTCGAGAGCAGCTTGAAGACATGATGCAAAATCATGAATTCGTCGACATTGCCCCAAAAAATCGAAGATACACTTGGAGCAACAAAAGAATTGGGAGAGGGAATATAATGGAAAGGCTTGACAGAATTCTGGTTGTTGTCACTCTTCTCTCATACTACTCCATTGCCACAGCCAACGTTCTCCCTTTTTCAGCCTCTGATCACTATCCCATCACTCTCACTTTTGGAGATCACCGCTCTCTTGGCCCCATTCCCTTTAAATATAGTCCGCTATGGAATGACATCCCAGAAGAAAATTAGCTGGTGTGTAATACTTGGATGCAACACATTGAAGGTTCTCCCTCCTTTGTATGGGAATCCAAATTAAAAAAAACCAAGCTGGCCTTGAAGGAATGGGCCAAAAATCAATACAAAGAGCCGGAAAAGGCCAAGGCTGAACTCAAATCCAAATTATATGATGTCCACAATAACATTGAAACTCACGGTCTCAGTCAAGATCACCTCAACCAGAAAAAAGAGCTATATTGATAGCTCTACAGAGTCAACTAGAATGAGGAGGAGAAATGGCAAATTAATTCAAGGAACCTCTGGCTGCAAGCTGGTAATAAAAATACAGCATTTTTTCACAAGCAAGCCACAGTTAGAAAATACAGGAATAGTATTGTTGCCATCATCGATGCTGGCAGTCACATACAAACAGATCAGGATGTAATTAAAAGTGCTGCCACCAAGCATTTCAAAGATTTCCTAACAGAGACAAAAATGCCGGAAGATTACTCTGATCTTTTGCAACATCTTCTGACTATGATTACCGAGGAGATGAATAGCGCTCTCAATCAATAAATTAACAAAGAAGAGATTAAAAATGCAATTTGGGCCTTGAATCCGTATAAAGCTCCTTGGTCGGATGGGTTTTCTATTAGTTTCTACAGGACTTATTGGGATTTGATAAAGAAGGACCTTGTTAAAATGTTCCAATGGGAACGGAAGAATAAAATTGGGGGCTACACCAATTCTACCTTTCTTGCCCTTATCCCTAAAGAAAACTGCCCCTCTTCCTTTTCTAGATTCAGACTCATCTCTCTTTGCAGCTCCTCCTACAAGCTCATCACCAAAATTCTTGCCATGCGCCTCAAACCCTACCTTCACAATCTTATTTCGGAAAATCAAGGAGGCTTCATATCCCAGAGGCAAATTACCGATTCCATCCTCCTTGTTCAAGAAGTCATTCACTCAAGTATCTCTCGAAAAGAAAAATGATTTATACTAAAGCTTGATCTCGCCAACACCTTCGATAGGGTCAGGTACTCATTTCTCCTAGTTGTGCTCAAAAAAATGGTTTTCGACCCAAATTTCCTTTCCCTCATCAACTCCTGCATCTCTAGACCTTGGGTATCTCCTCTCATTAATGGCAAACCAGCTCCTTCCTTTCAATCCTCTCGTGGATTAAGGCAAGGATGTCCTCTTTCCCCCTATATTTTTATCCTCATGGCGGAATCCTTTAGTAAGGCCCTGGATCATATGAGGCGAGCTCGCCTCATTACTGGCATCAAGTTCGGAAATGCTGTTAAAAATATGAACCATTCTCAATTTGTTGATGATACTCTTGTGATGGGAGGAGAAACCAACATAATCGCGCAGCGGTTTAAAACTGTCTTGGACAAATTCATTCTCTACTCCGGAGGCTTGATCAATTATCAAAAAAGTTGTATTTATGGTTGGAATGCTTCTAACCATACCATACACAGTATTTCCAACATCTTTGGCGTTCCTTGCAAACTGAATTAGGACCATTTCTCTTACCTGGGTATGCCTGTGAGTGTTGGCCCCTTAAAGGCTGAAGTTTGGAATATCACCATTGACAAAATGAAGAGAAAAGTTCATAAATGGGGTTCATCATGGCTCAATATTGCTGGACACCTTGTCCTCCTCAATTCTGGTCTCTCATCCTTGCCTTTGTATCACTTCACTCTCCTTCAAGCTCCGGCTATCATCCATCTCAAGTTCGAAGCTATCATTAGGCATTTTTTATGGCAAGGAGGAAAGAATGAGAAAAAAAGTACAATCTGGTCAAGTGGAGACAAATTATCCAAGACCAGGAGCACAGAGGAATTGGTGTTCGCTCACCCAAGCTCCTAAACAAAGCCTTTGGAGGGAATATTGTTTGGAGGCTAATCAGTGGGAATCAGGCTTGGTGGAAAAAAGTCATGGAGGTGAAATATCTCAACTCTACCTGGCAGCATCTCCTTGACCATGACATACCTAATAGACCTTGCTCTAAAATCTGGGTTCTCTGCAAAAAATCCATTCCCTTCTTAGCTCAAAACCTTTCCAAAGTCCCCATGGGGGGTAATACCATCAACATTGGAAAAGACCGAATTATGGGGCAATCTCCCATCATTGACAGGCCTGGCACCCAACGCATCATCTCTCACTTCAACAACATGGGCCTTTGCTTCTTGAGTCAATTTTCTAAATGGGATGATCAATATCAAATCTGGATTGGTTGGCACTTTCCCAAAGTCCCAGCCCATCTTGAAGCAGAACTTAATAACCTCCAATCCCATCTCTATGGTTCAGCTCCTTTAAAAAAAGACATCATTATTGAATTTCGATGGGACCCCTCGGACTCGGCCTTTTCCATCAAAGCTGCCTATCAGCATCTCTGCAATGATTACTATTCGACACCTATTTGGACCAACTAGAAAGCAGTATGGAAATCTGATGAAATCCCCAAGATTAAGATCTTCATATGGACCCTCTTGAAAGAAAAAATTCTAACTTCAGAAAATCTCAAGAAAATAGGTGTGCTTGGGCCATCAATGTGCCCAAACTGTCAAAATGGTGAAGAGACTGCACTCCACCTCTTCATTGGGTGCCCCTTTGCTGCACATTGTTGGATCGAACTCATCCCTTCATACCAGCCTAGCTAGGCACATCATGGCTCCATTGCTGAGGTTCTCCACTCCTAGAAAAGCAGCTATCCTTGGGGGAAAAAGAAGAGAAAAATTTCGAAGAGGATCTGGGATACCCTTCCATATTTAGTTTTATGGAACATATGGCTTACTAGGAACATGAAGATATTCATAAATAAAGAGCCTTCTTTTAGGAAATTGCAGTAAGTCATGGAGCCTCGCCCTTGAAACTATCTCTACCAAGTGCAACAACATAATTGATTACAGTGAACTCTGTGTTGAGGAAAGGAGCTTCCTTGGCAACCTTTGGGACAGAGCTAACAACATTAAGCCACCCTCCAATCATCCCTCCAGAACTGACACAAGTTGGAAGATTCGACTTAACGAAGTTGACTTCACTGAATTAATTAATAGTAGCGCTAAACCTACTTTTTTCTTTGATGGTGCTTCAAAAATGAAACCAAGCATTGCAGGAGCTGGAGGCATCATTAGAAGTGCGAATGGAACCATTCTCACAACTTTTGAATGGGGCCTTGGCACCCTCTCCAACAACAGAGCGGAGGCCTCTGCCCTCCTTCAAGGTTTGCATCAGCTAAAAAAGCTCAACATTTCAAATGCAATGATTCTTGGTGATTCCTCTATTGTTATCAACATGATGAAGCATCACCGCCCTATAAAAAACATAGCCCTTCACCAGACGATCAGTAGGTGCCGCAATCTTGTAAAAGGTATGCATGGCACTACCTTCTATCACATTCTCTGCAAAAACAACAAGGATGCCAACCTTCTTGCCAGCAGATCCTGCACACAAAATCCGGCGCAATTTTTCTGTAATGATGAACTAAATATCTATCCCCTGCCATGATCTTGCTCCAATCTATATGTATATTTCACATGATTCCTCACCCTGGGCCTTCTGCACTGCCTTGCCTCTTTCATACCCTCATCCTCCGTCTTCCTGTGATCTTAGCTCTTCGAGACTCTCCCCGAGTTGGCTTGCTCTCTCTAGGCAGCTCTATTTATCCTTTAGCTCCCTGCTTCATCCCTCATCCCCCTGCTCCCTGTTCGTGCAGCTCCAGCCTCTTATGTTATGCTCCTTTATCATTTTCATTAGGCGTTCCTCTCCCTTCGCTGCCCCTCTATTTCGTTGTTGCTTTGTTATGTTGCTCAACTCTTTTGACACTACCTTCTCTGCCTAGCTTAGGCTTTATCCCTCCGCCTTCGCACCTGTTGTCTGTTCCCCAACCCTCCTCTGTCGCTTCTGCTGCCCTCTCTCCTACCTCCCTAAGCTACGCCCCTCTCATTCTTGGCCCTCCTTGCTGTCAACGGGCTCTATCACCATCCCTTGGATCAGCGTTCACCTCCAGTATGGCTTGAAGCGAAGATTGTCTCCAAGGTGCGGATCTTCAAGCTGAACTTGAACAAATTAGAGCTCACTAAAAAATCCTTGATGCAAAGCTGCAGACAGAGGTCAAAATCTTGGATGAAAAACATGAAGCAGATGTTAATGTTTTCCTCGACAGGGTCACCTCTCTTTAGAATCAGTTTAACACTCTCTCTAATCCGTGCACACACGTAGAAGAAATAGTACAAATCCTCAAGTTCATGTTGGAGAAGAGTACAACTCCAAGCTGCAGCTCCAACAACATGAGGGATGTTAGCAATGAAGACAATCATTATGTCTCCACAACGCGCCATATCAGCATTGACTAACTTCCCCTCATCTATTATAAATGTCTTTTAAATTTGTTTTTTTGTTATCTAAGTTTATCCGCATATATGCGCTGTTAGTTTTTTAGCTCTTTTTGAAAACTAGGAACAAAGGGAATGTAGCATTTTGTTGTAGCTACTTCCTCCACTGCACTGCGAGCGGTCTAGCATGTAATCTTGAAGCTCTTTCTCCTCCTTTTTGGAATACAAAATAGCAACCGATTATGTTAAAAAAAATAATAATGATGATCAAAGGTACTTTGAACTATCCAAATTTGTCACATTTAATATAACTATAACAAACTTTAATATATTGATTATTTTTCCCTTTCCAAATTCTAATATCACTGAAATGTATAACTACTCTATCTTTTCTAAATTCAATATTGAATATAAAGTAACTTTTTATTGAAAATATATATACAATTTTGAACCTATCAAATTATATATAAATATATATATTATTTTTTTAAATAGCCATTATCTATTATCTATTTCAGGAGTCCAAAAGGGAAAAAGGCTTCCAAAAAGGAAAAAGACTCGGAAGACTTGAAAAAGAGGAACAAAATCAAACTTTGACCTATAAGTTCATATTAATGCAATTTCCTGAAATAATAAACCCTGCCTACGCACTCCAAGGCCAGCTAAGGTTAAAATTGTACCAAGAAGAAGTTAAGGTTGTACCAGGAAGAAGTTAAGGTTGTACCAACCACATCACACGGAGCACAGATTGAATTTATTGTTGATCATCTGCCTTCTTCATGTCATTTGTCTGTCAACTAACCAAAAATGACAAAAAGGAAATTTTCAAAAATGGAAATTCAATAATGTAATGAATCATTACAAGATCTTTAAGAGATGCAGAGAGCACTTCAAAACCCCTTAACCAAGCCAACTATATGATTTTTCAAGATTAATTTGTAAATAAATAGAGAAAATAATATGAAAAACAAACTTATATCACCCACACACCCTCCTAAGCAGAAGAAATAAAATTTCACTTTATGATTTACAAAATAATAGAAATTGAAAATTAAAAGCAGAAGCTATTTGTACTTTACTTTCATCCTAAAATTTGGATATCAAAGATTGCAATATAATATCAAATACCTTATACTATTTTTTGGTAAAAATACCTATTTCCATGAAGACTTATAAGACTTGTAAGGCTTTATAAGGCTTTCTAACCACAAGAACAACCTTATCACACAGGCCAATGCTAGACAGATTGAGTTTATTGTTCATCATCGGTCTTCTTGATGTTATTCACCTACCAACCGACCAAACACAACTTGAAAAATAAAATATTGAAAAATAAAAATTCAACTCAAGATCTCTCTGAGATGCAGAGAGCACTGCAAAACCCCTAAACCAAGCAAAACTATATATAAAGTTCAAATGATTTTTCAACATTAATTTATAAGCACATGGGGAAAATTATTTAAAGCATTAAACTTACATCACGTAGAAAAGAAAAAAAATAAGAATATAATACTCTTCATTTCCTTTTATCCTTCGGCTTCGTTCCATTTTGTCCTTCCACAGCGGCTCCTCGTGAAAGCCAGTGAGATAAGATCTTAGTTTATTATTTAAAAAACAGCTGGTTCGAAACCCTAGCGACCTAACATAGAAATTAAAAGATTAAAATTAAAATCCGTTGAGAAATAGAGCAAGTTTTAGTATCAATGACTTTCTCTTTCCATTTTAATATCAATGGTCTTTTTCACCGGACGTTGAAACCCTTGATCCAAACCAATCCATGTGTCTTTTTCACCGGACGTTGAAACCCTTGATCCACATCCGACATTTAATGCGCAATGAGGGGCGGTTTTTGAAAATGGGCCCAAGACACACGTCTGCCGGTGTATGGAATCGCTGCGAAATAGAAAAAACCGCCCGCCCCTCAAAAGCGGTGCGATGAATTCCGCCCGGTTTTGCAATGGTAAGTGGTTGGCGGGGACCACCGAGGCAATAGATTGCGCGTCGTCGATCTGCAGATCAAATCGACGGCGGAGAGTGACTAGAATTTTACACCGGCGGTAAACTTTAGGATATATGAAAAACCCAAAGTTTCAATATAATACAAAGTTTTAATATTTTCGGGGCGGGATATATATATAATATGGTTAGGCGCCCGTCTGCGGGGCCATGGGTTATATGGAAAACCATATGACCGGGGTTTATGGATGAAGGGCTAATCGCAGTCGGGTGACGTGATAAGCGCTTAGAGGGCTAGCGCTTGGTTCTAGCACAAAGGCGTATGGAGGGAAAGAGTTTAAAGACTTAGCCCAAGGGGGCTTGAGTCTATAATATATAAAAATGCATTTTTATGGATTTTCAATGGCTTTGAAAGGAGTTTGAGGGTTTCGATAAGGCAAGAAAGGGTCTTAAACCTTATCAAAGGGATTTTGATGAAGGGGAAAGGGAAAAAACATGAAAATGAAGGATTTCATGGGAAAAGAAAAGGCAAAGACGATGTTAGTTTTGGAAGAAGGGGGAAAATGAAAATGGTGCTTGCAGTAGTATTCTTTCTTGGGAATTAGCAGGATTTCTGAGTGTAGAATGGGCACAGTAGTGAAAAATGGGACAGAGGCATGAGGCTTTTAAGAGTCTTCAAGAGCCAACACTTTTTTAGTAATAAAATTTGTTCCTTGAAGGCTCCAAACAGTTTTAGCCACCTTTTGGTATAACAAATTTTATAGGTGGCTAACACCGCACAAATGCCCCGATATTTGTAATAGTTTTGGTATTTGTGCGGTCTTGATAGGTAGTAAAACGCACTGGCGTGATTATCAACACAAGCGCACTAGTTTTAATTTTGTATTTTTTTAGAAACATCGACCTATGGCAATGCAATTATTGTGATTGTTTTAAATTCATTATTCATCAAACGTCGACACATGTTATAACAATATTCATATTAATTAAATTTTTATTAATGGATTTGAATGTGATGTTTAGATTAATTTGTTATATCATATCATAATTATTGTGGTTTTTTAAAATTCATTATTCATCAAAAGTCGACACATATATATGTTATAACAATATTCATATGAATTAAATTTTTATTACCACATTTGAGAACGACAATGGAGAACGCAATAGCGACAATAGAGAATGCAATAGAATAAATTAAAACATTTTTTATTATATGTATATATATGAATAAGACATTCTTTGTCATACAAAATGGGACAGTTATTGGTATCCATTTATCTTTCAATTGGGACACTATGTCATTACATTAAAGAAAATGTCTAATTTCACAGACATTTTTCCAAAAATAGTACAACGCCTTGCTTTTATATCCAAACATAGTGATCATCATTCTTCGCTTGAATTGTTATCACTGCTAGAGCTACTTCCATGACTTGGGTTATTTTCAAAAATGTTTTGTTCACGACGTTGATTGTTTTCTTCTTCTTCACCTTCTTCCATCTACAAACATAAAAATAAACTGTAATGAGTGTATATACATTGGTGAGAATAATGAAATTTGCAATATTAGATAATATACATCAATGTAAATAGAAAAGAAATGACGTACCAATGCAAAAATTGACTCATAAACTATACACATTCTTTCAAAACCATGTAACATGCCATCTTTCAAGATTTGATCTGTTGGCACAGTGCCATACTTTGTTTCCTGCAAGTTTTATACCCCATAAGAAATCATATATTTAATATAAAAGATTTATTTTTTCTATTAATTATAGACGGAGCTAAGTAAAACAAGATCAATAGATGCTTACAAATTCCACAATTAAGTTCTGATATGCCAACATATACGCACAACCCATATTTAAACCAATTTCAATCAATTCCTCTAATGGTTCTTCTTTGTATGTTAGCACCTGTTTGGAGACATTCAATGATGATTTTTGTAAAACAACTTAAAAATACAAAAATTAAATCTAGTTAAGTTGTTATAAGGAAGTAACAATTACTCACAAACTTAGATATCAATCCTTTTCTTCCTTTTCATCCTGTTTTATGTGCTGAATGGGTTCCATTTTCTTTTCTTTTCTGCAAGAAAATACTTGAAAATTAATATTTAATGCTAAATTGTTTATTTATTTTACCTAATGATCAAAAAATTCAATGATTACATATTACATTTGAAGCACGTTGTTGTTGAGATGGCTCCTCCCACAATGCAATTTTGTCCATTTCTTTGACCATCTCCTTGTACACCTTTTTGGACATTCCTACTGGCATATTTCTGATATCAGCTCCTTCATCTTTTGGGATTTTCATAATCTTCCTGAAAATGTAACATGACAATAAATTATTTAATTTTTATATTGACATATGAAAAGTAAGTATAACAAAAGTGATATTTATAAATAATTCTAGACAAACATCTAAAGGAATATTATTTTTTCATTCCTTCTTTTTTGTTGTTGTATGTTTTTGCTATTAAAATTCTGACATATCTCATTGACCAATTCTCTGGAAACTCTTCCTGTAGTTTACATAAAATCTGGTTCTTGGAATCATTGGATTGGTTTTTGTATTGTAAGTGGAAAGAACGTCTATACATTCGTTCCACTAGATCCCTCAAACATTTGTAAAAGTTTTTCCCCCTTTCGTTAACCTCCAACACCACTCTAGATGAGCTAAGGAGCAATTCATTTTCATTTGTATGTTCTATTGTTTTTCTTTTCTTAGAACAACATTCATTTTCTGAGTTGTTGGTCCCTGTAGAACATTAAACAGAGGTGAATTAATAGAATTTTTCACACATGTTATCTAATAATTTTAATTATATTATTAATGAAAACTAAAAAAAGAAACTCATATTGGATCGATAGTATTTTTTCATTCACCTTATTCATCCTTTTGCAATTTTTCCATCAAGCTTATATGTTCTTCTGGTCCTAGTTCAGAGATAATCTTATCGAGCTTCGTCATTTTGTGGCTCTGCATGATACACTTTAAACAATACATATTATTTAAACTTACATATAGTTCAAAAATAATTTTTTTTGTAAAAAATTTACAAAGAACTTGCCCTTTTTCTTTTTTTGATGTGTCATCAGTATTTTTGTTACTTGATCTCTTGTTAGTCGTTTCTTTAAAAATATCAAACCTGTATCATATTAATCAATAATATATTTTTAAATAAACTGTCAACTTCTCAATTAAAAAAAAAATCTCAAAACAGTGGTGCGCCATTCATGGTTAACGCACTGATGTTGGTGCGTGTATGTCTTTTCCACGCACCTCAAAAACAATATAATACACCGTACGGTGCCCTATGTCAACAAGAAGCCCCGGTGCGTTACATGTCATTTACCACACCAGTTAACCATCATAAAAATAATAAAAATCATTCAGTGTTACTTTTTTAGCATAAATCGGTGCTATATTTTACATATGGCGCACCGTTAAAAACATCTTATTTTTTAACATTAATTATTTGGTTCTCTTGTAAACAATAGAGCACCAATGCGCTACCTTACATAAAGCGCACTGGTAAAAAATCTATTTTTTTTTTAAATAATTCCAGGGCCCACATGGATTAGGATACGACTATACTAATCGCCCTGTCGGTTGCATGTCTTAGGTCTATATTTAGCAATACAAACCCTATAAATCTAAATTGAAAATTCCAAATTCTGAATCACAGAAAGAAGAAGAAGAAAGGGTAGAAAAAAAAAGAAAGTAAGTTTTGTATTTTTTGAAAGTTTTTTTTTTTTGAAACTGAACGTTCGCGGTGCGTCATAATGAAATAGCGCACTGACTGCATATTTTTATAATTTTTTATGACTATACTTCCGCGGTGCGCTTGTATAACAGTGTGCACCGGTGCGCAACTATACGAAGGGCGCACCGGCGAAAAAAAAAAGAAATAAAAAAATAATAATAATAATAATAATTCTGTATTTTTTTAAGATTGACGCAAGGGCCAACATGGATTGGGATCCGACTATGCAAGTCGTCCCGTGGGTTGGATTTCTTATGAGTACAAAAACCCTATAAATCTAAATTGAAAAGAAAGAGGGAGAAAAAATGGCAGAAACAAAAATAATCTAGGGTATGTTTGTAAAATGGTTTTTTTTTCAAAAAAACACGTTTTGTAGTGCACCATAATGTAATAGTGCACATGTGTCATATGTTACATATGGCGCACTGATAAAAACATAAATTTTTTTTTTTTTAATCACTGTAATTGTGTGGTGCGCTTGTATAACAGAGCGCACCGGTGCACAACGTTACACAAGGTGCACCGGCGAAAAAAAATCTGTATTTTTTAAAGATTGATGCAAGGGCCAACATGGATTGGGATTTGACTATGCAAGTCGTCCCATGGGTTGGATTTCTTATGAGTACATAAACCCTATAAATCTAAATTGAAAAGAAAAGAGGGAGAAAACATGGCAGAAACAAAAAGAATCTAGGATTTTATTTTTGTTTCTGAAAACTGCAGAAAAGGTAAAAAACTGTAGAAACAAAAATTTAAAAAAACAATAAGATTTGTTTTTGTATTTTACTTCATAAAACACTAGAGAAAAAATAAAATAAAACAATAGACTTTGATTTCTTATTTCACTGCATAAAAAAAACTGCAGAAAAAATTACAAAAAAAAACAATAAACTTTACTCATGTTACAGGGTTTGGAATTCTATGGTACAGGGTTTGAATTACCAGAGGCTTGGAATTCAGATTGTCTGAATACTTCTGTTCAAATGTATTTCCTTGCTCCACAGTGCTCTCGTGCTCCGTTTGCTCTAGGTATGTATCCTGCAAATCTCAGGCTGAATTTTTTTGCAAAAATAGTGAAATAATGAAAAGTGTTTACTATTTAAAGAAATGTTTATGAAATTATATTTTCGAAAATATTTTGCCGCCCAATTTTCAATTTACCACTTTTTCTTTTTCACTTAAATAAAGTAGGGTTGCGCTTTTTTTTATTGCGGATATTCGTTTACGAGTGTGTATTTTAATTTAACCACACCCGGGCGACTTGTTACAAAAGTGCACCAGTGCGCACAATAAAGAACTAACCGGTGTGGTTATCTGAACAGTACGCACCGGAATTACATTTAGGTTTGTGCACCAAAGTTTATTGTTTTTTTGCTCAAATGCAGGGTGAAAATATCATATATTATATGAAATGGAAAATTCTTCAAAATCCAGCTCGTTCCATAATATTTCTCAAAGTCCATCGCGAAGTTCTCCCTATCCATGTGGAGACGTAATATTTACTTCAGATTTGTTTTATTTTTTCACTATATAATTGAATTTATGTATTTTTTTTATCCATGTAGTCAATCGTGCACAACTTAATTAAATTTATAATGTATACAAATTTGTAGGTTCATGCAGATTCATCATCGAGTTCAGATGCACAAAATTATATTCAAAGTACTTCTCCAAAACATCGAAAGTTCTTATTAGGAGCTGCATACCGCAAGACGCATTTGGTAGATGAAAATGGACAGCCATTTCACCTTGCCAATTGTAACAATATTGCATCTTCTAGCCACAATCCCAGGACAATGATGGTAATTATAATTATAATTGTTTGGTATATATATTGATTAATATGTAATTATTTCAATGTCAAACCAATTTATAATCATGCAATATTGTCAACGTGGTTACTAATTGATATCATAATATTTTGTACTAATCATGTTCAATTTTTTTTTTTTAATTATTAGGATTCTAGTGATGATGAACGACCTACCTACCATCTTCCGTTGCACCCCACGACAATGTCAAATCGAGAGAAGACTGAATTAAGAGAAAAAATCGGAGAGGAACGATACCAAGAATGGTTGAATCAACCACTGATTCAATTCCCGCTACGTCCAGATTCACCAATTAGGAATGACTACAGCAATAGTAGTTCTTCACAAGTTGGCAATGGAGGCAATCAAATAGAGGTTGGTATGGATGATTACTTAAGGGATACGACTGCCATGGAGACAATGTTGTTAGATGCATTCCAAAATGATGATCAGCTAGGGGATGATGCTCATATCACTGACACCTTTTTTGAAAGCCTTAAATTTGCTTCCACCAACCCTCTCTTTGGACTCGGCGGTTAGTCAAAGTCTACCCTGTTGGGGAAAATGATGTTACTGTACAACTTGAAAGAAAATTTTGGCTTGTCGAATGCATGTTTCTCGAAACTTTTGAGGTAAGTTACCATAAAGTACTTCCCTTATATATAAATTTGAAATATAATCAGTACACTGCAATGAACATTACAAATGTTAAATTTTATGAACGTTAATAATTATATCGACATTAATGTACATTTATTAATATAGTTTTCCATGACCACCAACTACAGGTTATTCAAAGATAAGGTTCTTCCGAGTGATAATGTCTTGCCCGGTAGCTGCGAAGAGGCAAAAAAATTGTTGAAAATGTTGGGTGTTGAGTACATATCATATCATGCATGTCCAAATGATTGTATTATATATAGAGGAGAATATGCAGACAAAGAGATGTGTCCGAAATGTGGGCATGACAGGTATGATAAATCAAAAAAGAAGGGTAAATCACGTACTGGTCCTCCTTTTAAGATATTGAGGCACATGCCTATAATCCCAAGATTCAAAGGCTCTTTCGTTGCAAAGAATTAGCTATGTTGCAGGGATGGCATGCCTCACACAGAAGTGAGTTGGGAGTTATGCGAATACCAACTGATTCAATAGCCATGAAGCATATAGAGGATACATGGCCCGAAAAATTCAAGAATGAAGTACGAAGTTTAAAACTCACCATAGCCATGGATGGCGTCAACCCATATTCCCTCCAGAACACCAACTATTATGTTTGGCCTGTAGTAGTGATCAATAACAATATCCCCCTATGGTTTTCTGTGAAGAATGAACATCTTATGTTGGCTCTCATAGTCCCTGGTAGAAGACAAGTGAAGAATATGGATGTCTACTTACAACCACTACTAGATGAATTGAAAGAATTATGGGATGGGATAAATGTATACGATGTATCAAGACCCATCGCAGCAGAGAGGAGGTTTACGTTGTATGGCATATGTGCTTACACAACACATGATTATCTAGGCTTAGGAGTTTGCTCTGGTAAATTACATGTTTAATTTATTGATTTGTTTATATACAATATTGTAACAATATTCTTTCACATATTAGTTATTTAATTCGTTGTAATATTATTTGTTCTGATCTTCATGATATTCTTTAATGTGCCATGCATATTAATTAATGTATACAGATATAATATCGCAGGTCTTGTAACAAAAGGGTATTTTGGATGTAAATGTTGTGGACTTTCTCTGAAAGCTAGATGGTCCAAGGACCTACGAAAGCCAGTGTATGATTGCTCCAGGATATTCCTACCAGAACAACACCCTTACAGAAGAGCAGCATCTGCTTTCAATGGTAAACGAGAAAGAACACAAAGGCCTCGAATAATGACACCAGTTGAATGGCTTAGAGCATATGAGAGAGAGAAGGAGAAGGAGTTCACAGAAATGTTCGATTCAAATGGGGAGCCTAAGTTCGATGATCCAAATTTCTTTAACACCTATGTTGAGAAATTGCCCATTGGGATGAAAAGGAAATCTATCTTTTATGAGCTCCCATATTGGGAACATCTTAAGATTTCCCACTTATTAGATTCCATGCATATATTTAAAAATGTTTCATCTTCTTTATGGAGGCACATATCATCGAAACAAAGTGACACATTGGCAGTTAGGAAAGATCTTATTACTTCAAAAACTAAAAAGAAATATTGACCAAGATGATTAGAAAGTATGGGATCAAAGGCAAGCGCTAGTCCCTCTAATTCATGGTTTTTCAAAGAAGGTGATGTCCCATGGATTTTAAAAAAAGATGATATATCTTTGGCAAAGGAAGTTATAATGGATGTGAGGGTGCCAACTTCATATGGGTCTTCACTACGGCATTGCTTCACCGTGGATGACCATTTGTCAGGGTTGAAATTGCATGACCATTTGAATCTTTTAAGAGTATGTATAATGTCAAAAGCATGATTTTATTATTTGTTATATTAATAAAATTTTATCACATGCAGTCATGATGATCATAAAACATAACTAATTTTGTATATTATTGCACGTTTTTATAACTTTGTAGTGTCATTATCCTTTGTTTGTGCGTGGGTGTGTGAAACATGAATTCCCTCAAGACCTAGGACGTGCCATATCAAAATTTTATGCATTTGTATGTTGGATAATGTCAAAGGAGATTCATGTGGCTAGCATTCCACAGTGGCGTCAAGAGATAGTTGAGATTGTTTGTATGTTTGAGAAGGAAATGCCGACGAGTTTCATGGACTTACAGGTTCATCTTCTAATCCACCTGGTAGATGAGGTTGAATTAGTTGGGATTGTCTCTTGTCGTTGGATGTTCTTCTTAGAGAGGTACATGAAGAAATTGAAAGGTTTTGTTCGACAAAGGGCAAAACCCGAGGGGTCTATGGCAGAGGGGTACATATCGTATGAGTCTTTCTACTATGCCAGTGAGTACATCAAGCAGATCGACAACAGACCAGGTGCGGTGATTTGGGGTGATGAATTGGATGAAGACAAAAGAGAAGGAGAGTTGCTCCAAACTAGTGGAAAAAAGTGCTTGATAAAGAGTATGCGACTTATAATTTTTCAAATTTACAAAAAGTAATTAATATTCATGTTGAACTTCGATATAATGTATATTTTGATCTCTAAGTACTATATAATGTTGGTTTTATTTCATCAGCGAATGCAGAAATTGAAGCAATCAATAAATCCATTCTTTACAATTCCGAAGCGACACAACCGTGGGTTGCATAATACGAACAAAAAAGAATGAAATGGGATAGTGACAGGAAAGAATTCAGACGTTTGAATGGTATAAGTGTGCCTTATCTCGATCATTTAAAAGAAAATATGCCAAAAATATGCCCCAACAGTTGGGTTGTTGACCAAGTCAAAGAGAAATATGGTGTTACTGGTCGTTACCCGCATGCTGAAGAGGATGCGCTAAACTTAGGGATTGGGTGCAGCAACTCGGTAATAAATTATATGTAAATTTGAAACTTATATTAAGACATCTACATTTCATATTTTAACTTTTGGATTATTATATTTTATAAGACACATTCACTTATATTATTTTTTAAACTTTTTTATAATAGGTGCATTTGTTCCCATCTATGTGGGCATATGGACACCATTTTCGCACAGAAAATGTCGATGCTGGAAACATCACACAAGACTGTAGAGTGGAAGTCGAGTTTGATCAATCTAGCCACCGTGATCAACAACTAGTAAGAGGGACATTAGGTTACGTCGGAAAGATACAAGAGATCATTGAAGTGGATTTTTCTTCTTTCCAATGTGTTATTTTTAGGTGCAAATGGTGGGACACCTTTGATCAGAATAATGTAAAGGAAGATCGCGATAGTAGGCTGATATGTATAAACTCTAGAAAGATGTGGGATGAAGCTAAGGAGCCCTATGTTTTCCCTAAACACTGCAACCAGGTGTTTTTCTACCCAGATGTGTTGGATAGGGATTGGTGGTTCGTATTGACACATGACCCTAGATCAAAACATATTTTTGAAAACAATAGTGTTATCATGCCATTCGAGCTAGAAGATAATGAGGATGATCATGATGAGAACCGAGAGTGATATGGTACAATATGTGTTATTTCATCAATATTAATACTTTTTAGGATGAGTTTTGCAAAATATTAATGTAATATGTATTTTGAATTAATTGGTAATTTGCATTGTCTTAATGTTAAAATCAATAATTCACTTAATAATTTGGTATTATGTACTTGATCTAAAAAACAGAGGCGTATTGTATAAATTAATTCTTTTTTTGTATCTAAGATCATAATAAAATAATGATAATTCTAATTAAGTACAGGAATTTATTTGCATTATTTCTGAATTTCCTTATGTTACAATAAATTATCATATTATTCTATATTTATTATTTTACAATTATTTAAAATTTACAAATTTATAAATTTAAAATTTTTATTAAGTTCATTTCACATTAATACAATTAAAATATTACAAATATTTTACATACAATTACAATTACAATTAGAATTGGAATTAGAATTATTAGAATTACAATTACAATTTTACAATTTCACGTACAATAACAATTTTATAAGAATTTTACATATATACAATTACAATTTTACAAATTAAAACATTACAATTACAATTACAATTTTAGAAATTTACATATATATATAATTACAATTACAGTTTTAGAATTTTAAATACAATTAGAAATACAAATATTACAAATTTACAATATCATGATCATTATTTGGTATTTATATTAAATTAATTAATAAACATCACGTTCATGATAAGCATCGTACAAACATCATATTTGACTAAAAAGGTACACATTCAAAATCGCTAACTACTTCATCGTGATCATGATCATCTAACAAAACACAATTAACATTATATATTAACATCATCAGTACAACACAAACATCAAATATACATCTCATGCTATCACATACACATATATCTACAAACTGCACATTAAATGAACATATCTACATGACCTAACAACATACACATAATGATGATCACCAACATGTAAATTAAGTGCAACTGCAAAATGAGCATAAAATACATGCATGGACCATATAATATAGAGATATATATATATATATATAACTGAATAATGTAAAAAATATACAACTGTAATATAAATGTCATGGATTAGCCGATGATCGAGCCTCGTCTCCATGAGACAGCGAGTAGATGCTACTGGAGGCTCATGTAAATCTGGCGCGGCGCAAGGCCGTGAAATATCATGAGATGTGGATGGTACGTTGTGCCTCGCAGACTGTCCATCATGTGTTGCGGCTTGCTCGTAACGTGCGACAGTCCTCGTCAGTCACATAAAAGCTGTCGTAACTCCTACGACATGTTGCATCAGCCTGTACATGTCATGCGGCATGCCTCTCCACATCTATAAGAGCCTATCATCGGCCTCTATATCTCTATAATTAGCGGGGCGGATGCCCACCTCATCAAACAATGAAATGAGTTGGTTTCCGAACTTCATCTTGTATCTCGCATCGCTCAGACGTCGTTGACCGCGGGCCGACGCACCAGCATGAGCAGGTCTCTGATCTGGTGCACCGGCCTCCTGCGCCTGATCCTCGGGCGCAATATCTAGCATCACGCCCTCAACATCCTCATCAAGATCCACAACTGGATCAGGTGGTGGTGGCGGCATCTCCTCACCATAATAAGAGCAAATGTCTGCAAAATATATACAAGTACACAACAATAATTAGACAATTTCATTACACAATTTAATAAAAACAAGTTAAAAAAAATGTTAGAATAAATTTAATTAATAAAACAGTAATGTTACCTCTATCATCTAGCGTCTCATCATCTATGAAGAGGATGTTGGCACACCCTCGCCAATCCAACCCCGCATAAGTACAGGGGATCATAATGAAGGGATGCTCATCAACACTGCCTAGCAACCCCAATGCATCATCTAATATCCTCGCTGGAAACAAACTCTCCTCCCTCTTGGGCATCATCTGCCCCCACATATGCATACGTGCCTCAGTAATCGACCTACGAGGCTGCTGAAGAAAATAAGGCCTCGTCTCTGGAAACCTCTCAAAAAATAAACAAAAAAGCTCTGAAGCAAAAGGGAAGTTGACCTTCCCTTGTGCACGAGCACGACATCTATCTAGTGTTGTACAAAACTGCCATAAAAAAATGGTAGACCGCCTGACAAGTTGTGGCTGCTGTAGTAAAGAATCAAAAAAATATAAAAGTTGGAAACTATTGCATTGCCCGTCATTGGTGTTGTGCGAAATGGATGAAATGATAAGCGAGAGACACTGGACCTCCTCACTACCAAACGCAACAATGCGTAACTATCCTCCGGACACCTGAAAATCTAAAGGAGACAATATATCTGCTCCAATGTATCTTTGGGAGTAGACTAACTGACTCCCTGCGACACAGCCTACTGGAACCTCGGGGAACGAGGGAAAATCCACCCCTCTCCTCGAAAGCCATGTAATAAAATATATATCATTCTCAGTGGGCATGTACCACTGGTTGATACTAACTCAGAAAGCCTGTCGCTGGGCATTCCACCTTCAAATAAGATGTCTCGAAAAACCATTATGGCTCTTTAGGGAAGTAGCCTCCCCATAGAACTTGAGGAGGCCTACCTGCCTTAGGAGCCCCTGCGTGGCTGTTGTAATCGGGCAAGGGTACTCATCTCTCTCCCTCTCTCTTGCCTCCCACAGGCGAAGCATGTTATATTCTTCCGCCTATTGTTGTTGTTGTTGCTCCTCTTGTCTCCTTTCACGTCTCTGAATGATTGGCATATTAAACACAATTTTTTAATCAAATGACACATGTATTTTAAAATATATGTATACAAATATTTTTTGAAAAATCAATAAAACAAGAGTCGATGCGCCCAAAACACAGTCACGCACCGGTACCGGTGCACATAATGAAATAAAATACACAGAGACACACCAGCAACGGTGCACATAATGATCTAAAAGGCACCAGAAGCGGTGCTCCATAAAATATTTTAGCGCACCGTTTACTACGTACGGTGTCAGGAGGCCGGTGCGCTGACTTCACTATACGCCCCGGGGCTTATAGCTCAGTAAGCACACTGCCCTCCTGCCACCATACATAGTCGTATGGTGCGGCCAGGTACACACTTGGCACTGGTTTACCAAACCGAACCATTGACAATGTCGGTTTGGGGTTCCGGTGCGCTAAAAAACTTACGTGCCCCGGGGCGGTTTATAATTCGTCAACGCACCAGATGGCCTCAATTCAACTTTGTCAACGGTGCGGCCTGGTAAATCACCACACCGCACTTCTAAAAAATTTTAAAATTAACCGGTGCGCCTCGCGGTACTGTTCCGGAACCGGTGCGGACCCTGTCAGCACCGGTTGCGGTGCGACCTGTAAATTTATAGGCAGCACCGTTTTAACGGTGCGGCATGGTAAATCACCGTACCGGACTTTTAAAAAATTTTAAAATTAAACGGTGCGCCTCGCGGTACTGCCCCGGAACCGGTGCGAACCTTGTCAACACCGGTTGCAGTGCAGCCTGTAAATTTATAGGCAGCACTGCAAACTGGTGCGAGCCGAACGGCTCGAGCGCACCGCGTGACGGTTTTTTTTTTTTTTTAATGGTTAATTTTAAGATTTTTTGAAATTCTAATCTGCTAAAAGCTTTAATTATAGAAAAACAAGAAAAATACCTGTACATTTACCCATCGAGGAGGCATATTGGCTATACAATTTACAAAAGAAAATTTGTCCACTGTTTTATAAAATTCAAGCTGGAGATTGGTGGCAACCGTACAGTCGCAGTGCATGCAATAAGTGCAATGGGAGCACAGATGTCAGTGCGGCTCAAACAAGGATAGCTTGCACCGGTGCTTGAGAGCTCTGTAGCACTGACAAAAGTAAAAAATGCGGTTTTTTTTGCCGTAATTTTTTTTTGTTTAACCTTGTTCCGATGTGCGGGGTTTTTACTGGCGCATCGATGTGTTTACTTATAGCCGCACCGAGCTTTTTATGTATTCGCGCGCTTTTAGGACGCACCAGGGCGGCGTAACAGAAAAGCACCGGTGCACTACAGCAACCTGACGCACCGATAACGATGTCTGGTGAACCAATGATTTCTGGAGTTTTTTGGCCGTAATTTTTTAATTTAACCATCTGTCAGTGCGCAGAAGTTTTACTAGAGCACTGGTGTGTTTCCCGTATGCCGCACCAGGCTCTTTCTGTTTTCACGCGCCTTTAGGAGGCACCGGGGAGGCATGGCGTTATCGCACTAATGCTCTACAGTAACGTCACGCACTGGTAACGGTGTCCGGTGAACCAATGATTTCTGCGGTTTTTTGGCCATAAATTTTTTTTATTTAACCCTATTCCGGTGCGCTGGCTTTCTTTGGGCGCACCAGTGCGTTTTAAGTATGCTGCACTGGGATCTTTCTATTTTCGCGCGCTTTTAAGATATCGGGGCGGCATAGTTGTAAAGCACCAGTGTTTTACAATATCATGACGCACCGGTAACAGTGACCAGTGAACCAATGATTTTTGTGGTTTTTTGGCCGTAAA
Organism: Pinus albicaulis; assembly: GCA_034641835.2. Taxonomy (NCBI): domain Eukaryota; kingdom Viridiplantae; phylum Streptophyta; class Pinopsida; order Pinales; family Pinaceae; genus Pinus; species Pinus albicaulis. The sequence continues at coordinate 1,087,296,051 of CM076570.1, read as the reverse complement.
TTTTTTTATTTAACCCTATTCCGGTGCACGAACGTTTTTCTGGCGTACCGGTTCATTTACAGTACGCCGCACCGGGCTCTTTCTGTTTTCGCGCGCTTTTAAGATACCGATGCAGCGTATTTGTAAAGCACCGGTGCTGTATAGTATCATGACGCACCTGTAACAGTGACCGGGGAACCAATGATTTCTATGTTTTTTTTGCCGTAAATTTTTTTATTTAACCCATTTCCGGTGCGTAGCTTTTTGTGGGCGAACCGGTGTGTTGTAAGTATGCCGCACTGGGATCTTTCTATTTTCGCGCGCTTTTAAGAGATCGGCGCGGTGTAGTTGTAAAGCACCGGCGTGCTGAATTTATGGGGACCCCGGTGCATTTCAGTCATTAGGCACTGGGACGTTTATGTTCCGCGCGCTTTTTATGAGGCACCAAGGCTAACGATATGACACACCCCGGTGCGTTTTATGAATTAAATGCGCCGGGAGGGTGTGTACGAAGCGCACTGTTTCCGGTGTGCCAATTTGTTATGCAGTTTTTTTGATGTAATTTTTTTTATTTAACCATCTACCGGTGCGTGTGTTTTATGGGTGCCCCAGTGCTTTTCATTTATTCCACACCGGGTGGTATCTGTGCGGTCGACATGTGAAGCACTGGTGTTGTACATAAATAAAACGCACCAAGCGTGTGTGTACGGAGCGCACGGTGTCCAGTGTGCCAATATTTGTAATGCACCGGTGCTTTTTCATATTGAACGCACCGGTGCGTGTTAGGTTTATAAGCGCACCGGAAAAAATACATCCGCAAAAACTTCCGCCCGCCAACCTCCTCTAGGATCCTCCGCTAGAAACAGATCTCTGGTGTATTTTTATGTGGGGTTCCTCAGAAACATCTGCTAGAGGGTCTTTTCCTTGTAGTGAAATTTAAATGATTAGATGCTTATCTGCACTCATTCATATAATTTATATTTTTATAGATATTTATGTCGTAAGGCATCATTATTTGAAATCAACTCTCCTAAATGCATTGTGTCATAATTTAAAACCATTAGATTATATGTTAGACGATTAAAACATATTCAACCTTTAGATAAAAAACAAAAATAGCTGCAAATATTTAGTTTACAATATAGTTATAATAGTTACTAAAATATTTCTAAAGCTTCTTCTTGTCCATTTACAGTCGCTCGCCCATTTAAAATTCCCTGCAACATAGGAGTGCCATTGCGAGTCGTGATAATCTGTTTGATCAGGATTTTTTTTTAAATTATGTCTGTGAGTCCTCGCCCTCGTCCAATTCATTTCACCTTCATCCTCGTTCGTTAGCAACTTTTATGTTCATAGAATGCTCTCCCCTACTCGTGCTACCTTACCTTTAGCAGGGGCTCGTCTTATTCTTTTGCTTCCATGGCCACTTCGTTTTCTATCAATTTTGGACTTGACAGATCCGCGTAGGAGGTTCAATCCACAGGTCGTCCAATTTCAGAGAAAGGCGGTGCCGCAATGAAAAACTCTATTCCATGTGCTCCACCTAGGAAGACATGCATATGTTCGCCTACGAATCATCAAGGTTCATTCAGTCGTAGTGTTAGTGTTCGCCGAAGATGTTTCTTGAAGGTTGCATCAAGTCATCTACTGAGTTTCAACTTTGGCCTGGTTTTGCCGATCTTTTTCCTGTGGTCAATGAATACGAACAAGAAAGATCGGTTTGTGTAACTGTTCTACAGGTATTAATATTTGGTAATATACTTGATCTACAAATCTTCTCTGGCTCTATACCATTTAGAGTGTTTGCGTGTCTCCATCTCTAATTTAATTTCTGCTACTAGAGAAAACAAACGAAACGTAGAAGAGAGATGGAGGGGGCATGAATATGAATATGAATATATGATGGATATTAATGTTACTGGTGTTATTTAATGTAATTTCAATTTCAATTTCAGTTGTAGATCATGTTGGGCAATCCGATTGGTATATTTACGGTCTATGCAATGAGAACAAATACAGTAGTGGCAGTGAATACTAGAGGAATCTGAAGAGGGTATTGCAATCCCTGGTGGATGGCGCTGCCCCGAGTGGCGGATGGCAACACATACATATGGCGGAATCCATGGGCTTGTGCAATGTCGGCCCGATGTCTCTCACCATGACTGCCAAAGCTGTTTCGTTGCAGCGTCATAGAAGGATTTTCAAGGCGGCCCCCTCCAATTATGATTCATTCTATATGAAAATTATAGTTTCGCCTCTTCTCTCGATACCAATGTTGCCTATGCTGTTGAGGCTACCATAATATTCATGGTTTGAATCACACTCTCTGGAATCTCATGCCAACTCTCACACTGAAAGCTCCCTTACACGTCTAGATTCGCCACCGGAGTAGGCGTGGTGAAACATTCTTGGACTGTCACCGTTTATGGGTTACAAATGTGCTTGACAACACTTTCAGCGCCCGAATGTCGTGTCTGCCTGACACAAGCGATTGGAGTCTTGAATAAGTGTTGTTCTTCACAAATGGGAGCTCAAGTTTATCTAGGCAGTTTCTCTGCGCAATTCCAGATCTATCCCTTTTGGCTGACTCCATTCTCCTTTCACTTCACCGCCTTGCCTTCGCTCATCCAAATAAATATTTTTTTTCTTTATTATATTTCCTCGCTCTCTACTTTTTCTCAAATAGACATGAACCTATGGCATGTTTTTTCTTTATTATGTTTTCTCCACTCTGTACTTTTTCTAAAAATAAAATATACATGAAGATATGCCATTTAATATATTTTCTCCGCTTTATACTTTTTCTAAAACTAAAATATACATGAAGATATGCCATTTGTGAGTGATGGCTTCATGTATTTTTTTTCCGCAATAATAAAGAAATTTGAAATCTCATATTATCAAAGTTTGTTCGTTTTGGACTCATTGTTTTAGACTTAATTATGTTTGTTAACTTTTAGATACTATATTCAAAGATTATGTTCAACTATAGTTTAATCTCTATATGTACTCGCTTAGTGAACGTATAAGAAAATGTAGAGTGCAACTTATTTTCCAATAAATAATTTTCGTCTTCCATAATTTCTACCTTGCTTCCATGTGATATCTATATCAACTTGTCCTTACATATAGCAAAACCAAAACTGATAAAATCAAATTACGAGTTTTTAAACATGGGTAGTTTGCAGGAAAAAGCTAAAGAGTTTAAATTTTTTATTTTGATACACCTTTAGTATCTCCACAATAAAAGAAAAGTAAATCTGAATTAATAAACTAGATATTTTTTATAGTAATAAGCATTACAGATTATACAAAATTCAACTAAATCCAGATTAATAAACTGGATATTTTTTATAATATTTTACAAAATTCATATTTTAGCATAATTGCTAAATTTTCAGTTTTATTAGTTTGCTAAGTTGCAGCTCTTGCTCCTGAAAATGGGTGGCCAAACTATCTATGCGGGTCTTTTGGGTCACTATTCTCATACACTCATTGAGTATTTTGATTTGACCAAGTTGTTTTGGGAATAGAAGGATACAATCAATCCAGTGACATGGGTGCTAAAAAACTTGGTCTAGAGTTTGATCTTAGTCCCATACTTGCTGAGGAAAAACTTCTAGAGTTCACTGAGATCTACAAAAAAACAGCACTCTATGAGTATGTCTAGCATAATTGTAGGAGTTTGTTTGAGAAAGAGCCCTTTTTATTGTGTATCTCTAGTTTTGTTACCATATCTTTGCTAACATAATTTCTCCTAATTTGTTTAAATCCTTATTTAACTGTTATGTTGTTATGCTTTCAGATGGAATCGAGCCCTTATCCAAGAGCTAAGCACCCTACTCCTGGCTCGTAGGATCTAATTTTTCTAACACAGTATGCACAGTTCTTCAAGGTTCAGTGCCTGGCATGCCTTTGGAAGCAACATTGGTCATATTAGAGGAATCCACACTATAATGTTGTGCAGCTTTTCTTCACTATAGTGGTTGCTCCTGTTTAGGACCATGGCATGCCTTTGGAAGCAACATTGGTCATATGAGGAATCCACACTATAATGTTGTGCATAGATTAAAAACAGCGAAAGTTATAAATGGTGAATGGTCTGATTTAAATAAATGAACATCCACCAGCAAAATTGAGTGGATAGAGCACATTTTTTTCCTACCTTTACTAAAATTGACCAGAATCACTACAGATATCTTGCTTAGCAACTATTTTACGACATTTCCTTTGCAACATTTAATAATGGTGCAATTGCTAGTTTTAATTTATATACATGTTACATATGTGATGCTCATTGTACATTTATTTATAGCTAGTTATTTATACAATGTAATATCTCATTAATAATAAATGAGAGAGATTTTCCAAAAATTGTATAGATATATGGTGTGGTCCAAATACCTTTTTTGTGTTTATATTACTTATTGATTATGAAATTGATTTATTAATTTATAATTATGAAATTAACTTATTAATTTAAAAATTATGTTTTAATAGTTTATATTCTTAACTATATGTTATATTTCCTTTTTTCTTTCATTAATTCCACAAATCGTCAATTTGTTTTTATATAATGTGTAATATGAGGCTTAGTTGTACAACTTATAGGTTTTATCAAAGATTTCAAATCTAGTTATTTCAACAAACTATGACCCTCTATTTTTATCATCAAATAAATTGAAGTGAAGAGGAAGGGCTAACCACTTTTACAACAATGGCTCTTTTTAAAATAATAAATAATAATTTATATCTTCCAAAGTGACAGGCCTTCTCAAAATAATCAATTTAGTCTCTCGTTGCAAAAGTACTTCTTGCTTTTGCTTTGCTTTTCATGAAAGTAGCATCGCTACTCCCCACTTGTGGACACACCAACTTGTGACATTTAGAGACATCGAGCCACTGTAACCACGTACAATGTTCAACACCTTCCATCACTTCTAACTCAAAGCACGCCCTAACATTTACCAGCCAAAGATTTGTGACCTGCGTTAACCCCCATATGCTCCTTAACTTCAGACATCTCTCTGCCCACAATTCCTCCAAAGTTACCAATGTTTCTATACTTGGTAGTTCTTCTAACTCATAGCAGTCAGAAACATTTATTATTTTAAGCTTTGTTGCCTGCGCCGACCCTTGTATGATTTTCAGTTTCACAGATCTTTTTGCCTGCAAATCCTCCAAGCATGCCAATATTTACATACTTGGCAGCTCCTCCAACTTAGAGCATTCAGAAACATTTAGGTTTTTAAGCTTTGTTGTCGCATGACCCGACCCTTGTATGCCTTTCAGTTTCACACATCCGTATGCATGTAATTCCTCCAAGGATGCCAATGTTCCCATACTTGGAAGCTCCTCTAACTCAGAGCAGTCATAAACATTTAGGGTTCTAAGCTTTGTCACATGAGCCAACCCTCATATGCCTTTCAGTTTCACACATCCGTATGCTTGCAATTCCTCCAAGGATGCCAATGTTTCCATACTTGGCAGCTCCTCTAACTCAGAGCAGTTAGAAACATATAGCCTTCTAAGCTTTGTCGCCTGCGCCGACTCTAGTATGGTCTTCAATTTCTCGCATCCGCATACCCACAGCTCCTCCAAAGATACCAGAAACTGCAGAGGTGCCTGCAAAAGCAAAATTTTCACTTGTTAGACTTACGACCATAAATAAGATCATGGTTTTCATGAACATAACCTTACGAATCACTTCAAAACACAAATGTCAAGCAACCGTAATGGCTGCTAAATATATAAACTTTAACCTCACAAAATTTCTATTTACCTATGATTCACTTTTGCAGTGCCATAATGTGTTTAATTCGCATTGGAACAGTGCTAGAACCCTTAAATTCTTCACTGAAACCCAGGATGGCAGGGAAGAGTGGGGACATCCGATCCATGCGAGCACTAATAGGTTTGGTGGCTTCACCTTCCTCAAAATGGGTTCCAGGAGAGAACCTCGCATCAGAAGAAGCGAGAGACACTGGACCTCCTCACGACCAAACGCAGCAATGCATAACTGTCCTCCGGACACCTAAAAATCTGAAGGAGACAATATATCTGCTCCAATGTATCTCTGGGAGTATACTAACTGACTCCCTGCGACACAACCTGCTGGAACCTTAGGGAACGAGGGAAAATCCACTCCTCTCCTCGAAAGCCCTGTAATAAAATATATATCCTCCTCAGTGGGTGTATACCACTGGTTGATACCAACTCGGAAAGCCTGTCGCTGGGCATTCCACCTTCGGATAAGATATCTCAAAAAACCATTATGGCTCTTTAGGGAAGTAGCCTCCTCATAGAACTTGAGGAGGCCTACCTACCTTAGGAGCCCCTGCATGGCTGCTGTAATAGGGCGAGTGTACGCATCTCTCTCCATCTCTTGCCTCCCACAGGCGAAGCATGTTATATTCTTCCACCTGTTGTTGTTGTTGTTTCTCCTCTTGTCTCCTTTCACGTCTCTGAATGATTGGCATATTAAAAACAATTTTTTAATCAAATGACACATGTATTTTAAAATATATGTATACAAATATTTTTTGAAAAATCAATAAAACAAGAGTCGGTGCGCCCAAAACACAGTCACGCATCGATACCGGTGCACATAATGAAATAAAATACACAGAGACGCACCGGCAACAGTGCACATAATGATCTAAAAGGCACTGGAAGCGGTGCTCGATAAAATATTTTAGCACACCATTTACTACGTGCGGTGTCAGGAGGCCGGTGTGCTGACTTCACTATACGCCCCGAGGCTTATAGCTCAATAAGCACACTGCCCTCCTGCCACCGCACATAGTCGTACGATGCGGCCAGGTATACACTTGGCACCAGTTTACCAAACCGAACCGTTGACAATGTCGGTTTGCAGTTCCGGCGCGCTGAAAAACTTATGTGCCCCGGGGCAGTTTATAATTGGTCAACGCACTGGATGGCCCCGATTCAACTTTGTCAACGGTGCGGCCTGGTAAATCACCGCACCACACTTTTAAAAAATTTTAAAATTAAACGGTGCGCTTCGCGGTACTGCTCCGGAACCGGTGCGGACCCTGTCAGCACCGATTGCGGTGCGGCCTGTAAATTTACAGGCAGCACCGGTTTGACGGTGCGGACTGGTAAATCACCGCACCTCACTTTTTAAAAAAATTAAAATTAAATGGTGCGCCTTGCGGTACTGCCCTGGAACTGGTGCGAACCCTGTCAACACCGGTTGCGGTGCGGCCTGTAAATTTACAAGCAGCACCGCAAACCAGTGCGAGCCGAACAGCTCGAGCGCACCGCACGACATTTTTTTTTTTTTAATGGTTAATTTTAAGATTTTTTGAAATTCTAATCTGCTAAAAGCTTTAATTATGGAAAAACAAGAAAAATACCTGTACATTTACTCGTCGATGAGGCATATTGGCTGTACAATTTACAAAAGAAAATTTGTCCACTATTTTATAAAATTCAAGCTGGAGATTGGTGGCAACCGTATAGCAGCAGTGCGTGCAATAAGTGCAATGGGAGCACGGATGTCAGTGCGGCTCAAGCAAGGATAGCTTGCACAGGTGCTTGAGAGCTCTGTAGCACTAACAAAAGTAAAAAATGTGGTATTTTTGGCCGTAAATTTTTTTTATTTAACCCTGTTCCGGTGCGCGGGGTTTTTACTAGCGCATCGGTGCATTTACTTATAGCCGCATTGGGGCGGCGTAACTGGAAAAGCACCGATGCACTACAGCAACCTGATGCACCGGTAATGGTGTCCGGTGAACCAATGATTTCTGCCGTTTTTTGGCCATAATTTTTTAATTTAACCATATGTCGATGCGCGGAAGTTGTACTAGAGCACTGGTGCGTTTCTCGTATACCGCGTCGGGCTCTTTCTGTTTTCGCACGCCTTTAGGAGGCACCGGGGCGACATGGCGTTATCGCACCGATGCTCTACAGTAACATCTCGCACCGGTAACGGTGTCTGGTGAACCAATGATTTCTGCGGTTTTTTGGCCGTAATTTTTTTTTTTTTTAAACCCTATTCCGGTGCGCTGGCTTTCTATGGGCGCACTGGTGCGTTTTAAGTATGCCGCACCGAGATCTTTCTGTTTTCGCGCGCTTTTAAGATACCGGGGCAGTGTAGTTGTAAAGCACCGGTGTTGTACAGTATCATGACGCACCAGTAACAGTGACCAGTGAACCAATGATTTTTGCAGTTTTTTGGCTGTAAATTTTTTTATTTAACCCTATTCCGGTGCGCGGACGTTTTTCTGGCGTACCGGTGCGTTTACAGTACACCGCACTAGGCTCATTCTGTTTTTGCGCGCTTTTAAGATACCGGGGCGGCGTATTTGTAAAGCACCGGTGTTGTACAGTATCATGACGCACCAGTAACAATGACTGGGGAACCAATGATTTCTGCAATTTTTTGGCCGTAAATTTTTTTATTTAACCCATTTCCAGTGCGTAGCTTTTTGTGGGCGGACCGGTGTGTTGTAAGTATGCCGCACCAGGATCTTTCTGTTTTCACGCACTTTTAAGAGACCGACGCGGCGTAGTTGTAAAGCACCGATGTGCCGAATTTACGGGGACCCCGATGCATTTCAGTCATTAGGCACCGAGACATTTATGTTCCGCGCGCTTTTTATGAGGCACCAAGGCTGACGATATGACACGCCCCAGTGTGTTTTATGAATTAAATGCATCGGGAGGGTGTGTACGGAGCACACTATTTCCGGTGTGCCAATTTGTTATGCAGTTGTTTTTGCCGTATTTTTTTTAATTTAACCATCTACCGGTGCGTGTGTTTTATGGGCGCCCCGGTGCTTTTCATTTATTCCACACTGGGCGGTATCTATGCAGTCGACATGTAAAGCACCGGTGTCGTACATAAATAAAACGCACCGAGCGTGTGTGTACGGAGTGCACGGTGTCCGGTGTGCCAATATTTGTAATGCACCGTTGCTTTGTCATATTGAACACACCGATGCGTGTTAGGTTTATAAGCGCACCGGGAAAAATACATCCGCAAAAACCTCCTTCCACCAACCTCCTCTAGGATCCTCCGCTAGAAATGGATGTTTGGTGTATTTTTATGTGGGGTTCTTCAAAAAAATCTTCCTTGTAGTGAAATTTAAATAGTTAGAAATTTAAATAATTAGATGCTTATCTGCACTCATTCATATAATTTATAATTTTATAGATATTTACGCCATAAGGCGTCATTATTTGAAATCAACTCTCCTAAATGCATCATGTCATAATTTGAAACCATTAGATTATATGTTAGACGATTAAAACATATTCAGCCCTTAGATGAAAAAACAAAAGTAGTTGCAAATATTTAATTTACAATACAATTATAATAGTTACGAAAATATTTCTAAAGCTTCTTCCTGTCCGTTTACAATCGCTCGCCTATTTAGAATTGTCTGCAACATAGGAGTGCCATTGCGAGTCCTGGTAATCTATTTGATCAGGAATTTTTTTTAAATTGTGTTTGTGAGTCCTCACCCTCGTCTAATTCAATTCGCCTTCATCCTCGTCCACTAGCAACTTTTTTGTTCACAGAACGCTCTCCCCTACTCGTGCTACCTTACCTTTAGCAGCGGCTCATCTTATTCTTCTGCTTCCGCCGCCACTTCGTCTTCTGACTCGACAGATCCGCGTCACAAGTTCCATCCACAGTTCGTTCAATTTCGGAGAAAGGCAGTGCCGCAATGAAAAACTCTATTCCATGTGCTCTGCCTAGGAAGACATGCATATGTTCGCCTACGAATAATCGAGGTTCGTTCAGTCGTAGTGTTTGCCGAAGATGTTTCTTGAAGCTTGCATCAAGTCGTCCACTGAGTTTCAGCTTTGGCCTGGTTTCACCGATCTTTTTCCTGTGGTCAATGAATACAAACAAGAAATATAGGTTTGTGTAACTGTTCTACAGGTGTTAATATTTGGTAATATACTTGATCTACAAATCTTCTTTGGCTATATACCATTTAGAGTGTTTGTGTGTCTCCATCTCTAATCTAATTTCTGCTACTAGAGAAAAAAAACGAAACGTAGAAGAGAGATGGAGGGGGCATGAATATGAATATATGATGGATATTGACGTTACTGATGTTATTTAATGTAATTTAAATTTTAATTTCAGTTGTGCATCATGTTGAGCAATTCGATTTGTATATTTACGGTTTGTGCGATGAGAACAAATACAGTAGTGGCAGTGAATACGAGAGGAATCTGAAGAGGGTATTGCAATCCCTGGTGGATGGCGCCGCCCCGAGTGGCAGATGGCAACACATACATATGGCAGAATCCATGGGCTTGTGCAATGTCGGCTCGACGTCTCTCAATATGACTGCCAAAGCTGTTTCGCTGCAGCGTCACAGAAGGCTTTTCAAGGCGGCCTCCTCCAATTCTGCTTCATTCGTTATGAAAATTACAGTTTCGCCTCTTCTCTCGATACCAGTGTTGCTTATGCTGTTGAGGCTACCATAATATTCATGGTTTCAATCACACTCTCTAGAATCTCATGGCAACTCCCGCACCAAAAGCTCCCTTACACGTCTAAATTCGCCACCGGAGCAGGCGTGGTGAAACATTCTTGGACTGTCACCGTTTATGGATTACAAATGTGCTTGACAACACTTTCAGCGCCACGCCCGAATGTCGTGTCTGCCTGACACAAGCAATTGGAGTCTTGAATAAGTGTTGTTCTTCGCAGATGGGAGTTCAAGTTTATCTGGGCAGTTTCTCTGCACAATTCCAGATCTATCCCTTTTGGCTGACTCCATTCTCCTTTCACTTCACCGCCTTGCCTTCGCTCATACAAATAAATATTTTTTTTTCTTTATTATATTTCCCCGCTCTCTACTTTTTCTCAAATATGCCATGTCTTTTCTTTATTATGTTTTCTCCACTCTGTAATTTTTCTAAAAATAAAATATACATGAAGATATGCCATTTAATATATTTTCTCCGCTTTATACTTTTTCTAAAAATAAAATATACATGAAGATACGCAATTTTTGAGTGATGGCTTCATGTATTTATTTTCCGCAATAATAAAGAAATTTGAAATCTCATATTATCAAAGTTTGTTCGTTTTGGACTCATTGTTTTAGACTTTATTATGTTTGTTAACTTTTAGATACTATATTCAAAGATTATGTTCGACTATAGTTTAATCTCTATATGTACTTGCTTAGTGAACGTATAAGCAAATGTAGAGTGCAACTTATTTTCCAATAAATAATTTTCGTCTTCCATAATTTCTACCTTGCTTCCATGTGATATCCATATCAACTTGTCTTTACATATAGCAAAACCAAAACCGATAAAATCAAATTACGAGTTTCTAAACATGGGTAGTTTGCCGGAAAAAGCTAAACCGTTTAAATTTTTTATTTTGATACACCTTTCGTATCTCCACAATAAAAGAAAAGTAAATCCGAATTAATAAACTAGATATTTTTTAAACAAAATTCAACTAAATTCAAATTAATAAACTGGATATTTTTTATAATATTTTGCAAAATTCATATTTTAGCATAATTGCTAAATTTTCAGTTTTATTGGTTTGCTGAGCTGCAGTTCTTGCTCCTGAGAAGGGGTTGCCAAACTATCTATGCGGGTCTTTTGGGTCATTATTCTCATAAACTTATTGAGTATTTTGATTTGACTAGATTGTTCTGGGAATAGAAGGATACAATCAATCCAGTGACATGGGTGCTGAAAAACTTGGTCTAGAGTTTGATCTCAGTCCCATACTTGCTAAGGAAAAACTTCTAGAGTTCGTTGAGATCTATAAAAAATCAGCACTCTATGAGTATGTCTAGCATAATTGTAGGAGTTTGTTTGAGAAAGAGCCCTTTTATTGTGTATCTCTAGTTTTGTTACTATATCTTTGCTAACATAATTTCTCCTAATTTGTTTAAATCCTTATTTAACTGTTAAGTTGTTATGCTTTCAATGGAATCGAGCCCTTATTCAAGAGCTAAGCACCCTACTCCTGGCTGGTAGGATCTGAGTTTTCTAACACAGTATGCACCCTACTCCTGGCTGGTAGGATCTGAGTTTTCTAACATAGTATGCACAGTTCTTCAAGGTTCAGTGCCTGGCATGCCTTTGGAAGCAACATTGGTCATATTAGAGGAATCCACACTATAATGTTGTGCATAGATTAATTACAGCTAAAGTTATAAATGGTGAATGGTCTGTTTTAAATGAATGAACATCCACCAACAAAATTGAGTGGATAGAGCACAAATTTTTCCTGCCTTTACTAAAATTAACCAAAATCACTACATATATCTTGCTTAGCAACTATTTTACGGCGTTTTCTTTGCAATATTTAGTGATGGTGCAATTGCTAGTTTTAATTTATATACATGTTACATATGTGATGCTCATTGTACATTTATTTATAACTAGTTATTTACACAATGTAATATCTCATTGATAATAAATGAGAGAGATTTTCCAAAAATTGTATAGATATATGGTGTGGTCCAAATACCTTTTTTTATCCATATATGTGTTCATATTACTTAGTGATTAAGAAATTGATTTATTAATTTAAAATTATGAAATTAACTTATTATTATGAAATTGATTTATTAATTTAAAATTATGAAATTAACTTATTAATTTAAAATTTATGTTTTAATAGTTTATATTCTTAACTATATGTTATATTTCCTTTTTTTCTTTCATTAATTCCACAAACCGTCAATTTGTTTTTATATAATGTGTAATATGAGGCTTAACTGTACAACGTATAGTTTTTATCAAAGATTTCAAATCTGGTTATTTCAACAAATTATGACCCTGTATTTTTATCATCAAATAAATTACAGTGAAGAGGAAGGACTAACTACTTTTACAACAATGGCTCTTTTAAAAATAATAAATAATAATTTATATCTTCCAAATTGACGGGCCTTCTCAAAATAATCAATTTATTCTCTTGTTGCAAAAGTACTTCTTGCTTTTGCTTTGCTTTTCATGAAAGTAGCATCGCTACTCCCCACTTGTGGACACACCAGCTTGTGACATTCAGAGACATCGAGCCACTGTAACCACGTACAATGTTCAACACCTTCCATCACTTCTAACTCAAAGCACGCCCTAACATTTACCAGCCAAAGATTTGTGGCCTGCGTTAACCCCCATATGCTCCTTAACTTCAGACATCTCTCTGCCCACAATTCCTCCAAAGATACCAATGTTTCTATACTTGGTAGTTCTTCTAACTCGTAGCAGTCACAAACATTTAGTATTTTAAGCTTTGTCGCCTGCGCCGACCCTCGTATGATTTTCAGTTTCACGCATCTTTTTGCCTGCAAATTCTCCAAGCATGCCAACATTTCCATACTTGGCAGCTCCTCCAACTCGGAGCAGTCGGAAACATTTAAGTTTTTAAGCTTTGTCGCATGACCCGACCCTCGTATGCCTTTCAGCTTCACACATCCGTATGCATGCAATTCCTCCAAGGATGCCAATGTTCCCATACTTGGCAGCTCCTCTAACTCAGAGCAGTATTCTAAGCTTTGTCGCATGAGCCGACCCTCGTATGCCTTTCAGTTTCACACATCCGTATGCCTGCAATTCCTCCAAGGATGCCAATGTTTCCATACTTGGCAGCTCCTCTAACTCAGAGCAGTCAGAAACACACAGGATTTTAAGCTTTGTCGCCTGCGCCGACCATCGTATGCCTTTCAGTTTCTTACATCCTTTTGCCCACAATTCCTCCAACGATGCCAATGTTTCCATACTTAGCAGCTCCTCTAATTCAGAGCAGTCAGAAACACACAAGATTTTAAGCTTTGTCGCCTGCGCCGACCCTCGTATGCCTTTCAGTTTCTTACATCCTTTTGCCCACAATTCCTCCAGGGATGCCAATGTTTCCATACTTGGCAGCTCCTCTAACTCATAGCAGTCAGAAACACACAGGATTTTAAGCTTTGTCGCCTGCGCCGACCCTCGTATGCCTTTCAGTTTCTTACATCCTTTTGCCCACAATTCCTCCAAGCATGCCAATGTTTTCATACTTGGCAGCTCCTCTAACTCAGAGCAGTCAGAAACACACAGGATTTTAAGCTTTGTCGCCTGCGCCGACCCTCGTATGCCTTTCAGTTTCTTACATCCTTTTGCCCACAATTCCTCCAAGGATGCCAATGTTTCCATACTTGGCAGCTCCTCTAATTCAGAGCAGTCAGAAACAATTAGGATTTTAAGCTTTGTTGCCTGCGCCGACCCTCGTATGCCTTTCAGTTTCTTACATCTTTTTGCCCACAATTCCTCCAAGGATGCCAATGTTTCCATACTTGGCAGCTCCTCTAACTCAGAGCAGTCAGAAACATCTAGGATTTTAAGCTTTGTCCTCTGCGCCGACCCTCGTATGCCTTTCAGTTTCTTACATCCGCTTGTGTGCAAATCCTCCAAGGATGGCAATGTTTCCATACTTGGCAGCTCTTCTAACTCAGAGCAGTCAGAAACATCTAATAGTTTCAACATTGTAGCCTGAGCCCACCATTGTATGCTCTTCAATTTCTCACATTGGCATACCCACAGCTCCTCCAAAGATACCGGAAACTGCAGAGGTGCCTGCAAAAGCAAAATGTTCACTCGTTAGACTTACGACCATAAATAAGATCACGAATTTCATCTGCATAACCTTACGAATCACTTCAAAACACAAATGTCGAGCAACCGTAATAGCTGCTAAATATATAAACTTTAACCTCACAAAATTTGTATTTACCTGTGATTCACTTTTGCAGTGCCACAATGTGTTTAATTCGCATTGGAGCAGTCCTAGAACCCTTAAATTCTTCACTGAAACCCAGGATGGCAGGGAAGAGTGGGGACATCCGATCCACCCGAAACCTAATAGGTTTGGTGGCTTCACCTTCCTCAAAATGGGTTCCAGGAGAGAACCTCGCATCAGAAGAATTTGCAACCTCCTGAAACTGCGTTCCAAGACAGCATTTTCCGTATCTATCACGCCAAATACATCATCATCATCACGGTCAAACATCTGAATTCCCCGGAAGGTTATTTCCTGTCCATGATAGTTATTATTTTCTCATTCAAGAATTGATCCCCCACTTTTCTTGAATAACGCTTACAAGAGTGAATGATTGAATACTTACAGATGAGTGGTGTGACAAACTATCGATGACATCCTTTGTCCCGCAAAGACGACGCGGCAACGAAGCCGCCGCAACCTGTCTCCCCATATCTCTTAGCTGGTCGTGCATACGTATATAATTCGAAGCGTCCACTTGTACAAGAGATTTGTCCTGTAGATTTAGAAACCCCCGATTTCCCCTCCAGCCCGATGCGTTCCATATTCTTATTGCCGTATCTCTGCGCAGATATCCGTTCCATATTCTTATTGCCGTATCTCTGCGCCAAGGAGATACCCAAAAGCATGCGATGTCTAAGAATATATCTTTTTCCTCTTGATTCAGCGAGTTATAACTTATTTTAAATGTTTCCTGTATGGCACTCGGAACTATTTGTCGAAGACTCTCCCATTCGTCTTCCCACTGAGATATTTCTTTACCATAAAGAAGTGCCCCAAATATTTTTAAAGATAGGGGCAATCCATTACAATAATCTACGAATTTATCCACCAGAGATCTAAACTCTGGGAGAGGAAATGGTTGGCTGAAGGCGTGGAAACAGAAGAGCTTTAGGGAGTGCTCTTTATTAAGTCCTGATAGGCTATAAATTGATGAATTTTCAACTTTTGAGCTTCTCAAAACATTCTTATCTCTAGATGTAATTAAAAATAAGGTCCCTGAATTGAGAACATCAGATTGGGGCAAAAATGCATTCACCTGATTCACATCGTCTACATCATCTAGGATTATTAGGGCTTTACAAGATCTGAGAGGCTCTATAAGCATAGCTTTCCCTTCATGCACACTATTTATCTGGTTATTGAAACCAATCAAGCTCTTAAGAAGTTGACTCTGCAACGCATTTAAAGACCTATTAGTTGCATTATCTCTGACATCAGATAAAAAACAGCATATATCATACTCTGATTTCTTCTTATTGCAGAATTCTTTAGCAAGTGTTGTCTTTCCCACACCACCTAACCCCACAATCCCAAAGATGCGAGGATTCCCGCTTTGTTGTTGGGTTAACAGGACTGTATCTTCAAAATCTTTCAGTTTGTGATCCAAGCCTGTTGGATACTCGGCCACGTACAAGTCTTCCTTTGGGACCATTTCCAACAGACGTTTAACCACCTTATCGAGCAGTTCAAGCACCAAATCCTGGCTGGAAAAATTAAGTAGACCTAGTGAGAAACAAACGTCTATGCCTATTTATGCAAATATAAAATACAACTATATAGATAGGGAAAGTTTGAATTTTTACCCATCGTACTTCTCCAGCTCGAAGCCACTCTTGTTTGCAACTTGATGGAGTGCATTTCTCCATTCTTCAATGATGTTGGGATCATGTCGCCCCTTCTTTTCATGAGTTTGTAGAGCTTCACCATAGAGTCCCAACATCCACCGAACGGTCGCTGGACTAACGCCGTAAAAGATGGGAATAATGGGAGCCCCCGACTGTAACATGAGTAGGAGCTCATTGAGGCACCAATCTGATTCAGCGTATCGAGGAGAAAAGATAGCCACGTGAACCCTGGCGTTCCTAATAGCGTCTGCAAGTTGAGAAGAAATTTCATATCCCTCTTGCATCTCCTTGTCATCGAGGAAAGCCGTCAATCCTTTCTCGCGAAGGCGAAGGTAGAGAGACCTGGCGAAGGTTCTCTTCACATCAACTCCGCGATGGTTTATGAAAACTTTGTGGGGTTTGTTGGTGGAATGAGCAGCAGCGGAGGATGAAGATGAAGATGATGCCATTGCGAAGATCAAAACAGAAATGAAGGTAGCTGTAATGGTTGATGCAATGGACGCAGAGTCTGCAGACAGACGATTCACTGTTTTAAAAGCGCAGAGAAATTGTAGAAGATTGGGTACTAAAAGGGCATGAGGAATTGTGGAAGGGAAGACTGGTATGCAGCTCTATCCTTCACCTGTGGTTTATGAGCCGTGATTCATTAAAACACGAGTAACCCACATCGACCATAGAAAAATGGCGATATCCGACGCGTCCTTTTAAAGCCCACAAGCATTGAAGTCAAAGATAAGACGCAGATGATGGACCCCACACGTATTCGACGCGGTTTTTCAAATCCCACAAGCATTGAAATCAAAGGAAACAAATACTTTTCAGTCTATTGGCCCATAAATGCACTTGGGGAAATAGATGCCCACATACTTTTCAGTCTATTGGCCCATAAATGCACTTGGGGAAATAGATGTCCAACGGTGGGCATCTATTTCCCCAAGTGCATTTATGAGCCAATAGACTGAAAAGTATTTGTTTCCGAAATCAAAAATAAGACGCAGATGGACCCACACGCATTCACATGTGCTGTTTATCTGGCAACTCAAGCTTTTGCCACGTTTGAAATCTAAAACAATGTTCATGGGACTTTTTTATAATACAGTAATTATATGTAATTTTAAAAGTATTTTAACTTACTAATTATAAGTAATTTTAAAATTATTTTAATATAATAATTATAGGTAATTTTAAAACTATTTTCAAAAATATTTTTGAGTTATAAATGATTTTTTTATATTTAATATTTAAATTTTAAAATAATATTTTATTATTATATAAATTAAAAAATATATATTATCTATTTTATTTTCAAAAAGACTGAAACAAAACTAAGTGTATTTTAGAAAAAACTGAAATGAAATGAAATTGAGTGTATTTAAGTGTACATAACTATGTTATAAATATTTGGTAAATTTACGCAGTTAAGCAGGAATGCAAATAATGAAACTATTGAGTGTATTTAAGTGTGGATCATTATGTTATAAATATTTGGTAAATTTATGCAATTAAGCAATAATGCAAATAATGAAACTTAACGGTTTGGATATACTGTATTATATGTGTGTGATTTCCAAAATACTTGACACAATACTTAATACAATGCAATGGGAGAATACTTGACACAAAAATAAATTCCCTTGTAGAGTTAGTGGCTTGTGTTTGGAGAATTATAGCAATTATAATATTCATAGTAATTATAAGGTTAATATTTATTAATAGATTTTTGGCTTCTGTGATCCATCAATAAATTATGAAGAAATCTTTCGGTAATAATCACATTATCATGAACAAAGTCCACGCATTTCGAACCAACTAGTGTGATTCATCATCTGGACTAGGTGAGAGATCAGTTGTTGAGTTTAAATAGATGTAGGAAAGGCAAAGAAAACAGTTAGAATAACAACTAATTTGACTTTGAAATCCATAATGGTTAGTTCTATTAATCTAATAATTTAATTAAAAAATCCAAACAACTAGTTTGAATATTGAAATTAATAGTTTAATTATATATAAAAATTATTTAGGTCAATTTAATAGTTTAATTATAAATAAAAATTATTTTATTTTTATTAATATCGTTAATTGATTATTCAAAATACAAATATTATTTTATTATAATTATATATTATTTTATTGTAAATCTATCTTATAAAAAAAATAATAATAATAATAAATAAATAAATAATAATAAAAATAAAAAATAGTTCTATTAATTTAATTATTTAATTAAAAATCATAACGACTAGTTTGAATATTAAAATTAATAGTTTAATTATAAATAAAAATTATTTAGGTCAATTTAATAGTTTATATATATATATATATATATATATATATATATATATATATTATTTTTATTAATATCGTTAATTGATTATTCAAAATACAAATATTATTTTATTATAATTATATATTATTATATTGTAATTCTATCTTAAAAAATAAATAATAAAAATAATAAAAATAAAATAAATAAATAAATAAAAATAAAAAATAGTTCTATTAATTTAATTATTTAATTAAAAAATAGTAACGACTAATTTGAATATTGAAATTAATAGTTTCATTATAAATAAAAATTATTTAGGTCAATTTAATAGCTTAATTATATATAAAAATTTATTTTATTTTTATTAATATCGTTAATTGATTATTCAAATTGCAAATATTGTTTTATTATAATTATATATTATTATATTGTAATTCTATCTTTAAATAATAATAATAATAATAATATAAAATATAAAATATAAAAAATATAAAAATATAAAAATAAAAATTAAATTAAATTAAATTAAAAAATATAAAAAATAAAAAAGGAAAATTAAAAATATAAGGCAGGGATCCAACACTTGCTTATATTCCAACCGTCATCTCTATTGAGATTTACGAGCCTTTTTTTCAATTTCAAGGGCCTCTCTTAACTTACGATGATGAAAATGATCAATCCTGGCTAAGACCTTAGCCTCTTCGATGCAGATATGATGGTTAGTTTTTTCCACATGTTCAGCTAGGGCAGAGGTGCGGGACCTTCCATGTCTAATGTCAGCTGCATGTTCACATATCCTTTGGCTAATGGACCTACCTGTTTCACCAATGTAAGGCATCCCACAGGAACAAGGAATAAGATAGACACCTTTTCCATCCCTAGGGTTCACTGGATCTTTAACTGAGTTAAGAGAGCTGTGAATCGTGTTAAGGGGTTTGAAGGAAGAGGAAACCTTATGCTTCCTAAGAATTCTAGCAATCCTATCAGTGGTACCCTGAATGAAAGGAAGCCTTACATTGCAGGACCATTGATTAGGATTTTTATTTTTAACCAAGGAACCTCTTTCAGCTTTAAGAAAAGCTTTAAGTCCTTGAGACTTACTATAACCATTAGAACAAAAAACATCAAGGAGATGGGTCTTTTCTCCCTCAAAGTGAGACTCATCCGAGATTCTCAACGCCCTAGTGGCTAAGGTGTTGAGGACGCCTAACTTTTGAGCAGGGAAATGATGCGAATAAGCCCGAAGATATTGTTCAGTATGGGTTTTTTTACGAAAAACCTGATGAGAGAAAGAACCATCATCTTTCCTACAGATAAGAACATCAAGGAAAGGAAGGCTCCCATCCACCTCATAATCCATGGTAAATTTTATGGAGGAAGATTGACTATTAAGATGAACGAAGAATCGATCCAGCTCTTCCTTACCATGAGGCCAGACGACACAAGTATCATCTACAAACCTTTTCCAAAGCTTTGGTTGGTGCAGAGCAGAGGAAAGAGCCTTGGATTCAAAATCCTCCATAAAGAGATTAGCAACAATCGTGGAAAGGGGAGAACCCATAGCAACACCACAGGTTTGCTCATAAAACTCACCTTCAAAACTAAAGAAAGTAGAAGTTAAGCAAATCTCAACTAAAAAGGATGTGCCAGGATCAGTGATCCGATTAATGACTTCAATGGCCTCCTTAATAGGGATATTGGTGAAAAGAGAGACAGCATCAAAACTAACAAACCTATCTTCAGGCCCCATTTTAACACCTTTTAACTCATTAACAAAAGATGCAGAATCTTTAACAAAGGAATCGGTACGACCTACGAGAGGTTTAGGCTTAGAGGCTAAATACTTAGCAAGAAGATAAGTAGGACCCCCAATGGTGTTTACAATGGGCCGAAGAGGAGCACCATCCTTATGGATTTTGGGAAGACCATAGATTCTTGGAGTAAGGGGGTTGCTTTCAATCAACCTCTTACTAAGAGAACCCACGGAGCTGCTTGACTTGATAGCCTCAGCAACAGCTCTTAAGACCTTTTTCAAGGGATTTTTAGAAAGTTTTTTGTAGCTCCCACTATTCTCCAAATGGTCTAATATTTTCTTCCTATAATCCTCTTTATTAAGAATTACCGCTGCACCTCCTTTGTCAGCTTTAAGAACAACAATATCCTTATTATTATTTAAGGATTTTAAGGCCTCAAATTCAAGCTTACTGAGGTTGCTCTTAGGGGGCTTGGCTTTCCTTAAAATGACCGCACAATCTTGCCTTATAATGTTCTTAGAGGAATCCGGTAAATCTCTGATGTCAAATTCAATATCGCAAATAATATCATGAACCGGAATTTTCCTAAGAGCAAGGGAAAAATTAAAGCCTTTTTCAAGAAGCCTATAAACTGACGAGTCAAAGGAGAAGCTTGAGAGATTAACTACTTTATTACTAGAGATAATTTGATTGATGTTAGATTTATTATTAGAATTGGTATTATCATTACTAAAATTATTTCTATTCTCATTAATACTCATAATCTTGTCATTATCAATATAATTTTCTATAGTAAAATCATTATTAATATTCATCATATTGTCATTTTTAATATTCTTAATCCTATCATTACTAAATTTATTATCAATAATATAACCATTTTTAATTTTGTCATTATTAATACAATTATCAATGGTAGAATCATTATTAATAATGATAATATTGTCATTTTTAATTTTCTTAACTATTGTCATTATTAAAATTATTATCTATTACTCCGAATTATAATTCGGAGTATATTTTTGCGCATTTTATGCATTACTATGTTGACATTAACCACATGCTCGGCGATAATTAAGATTACGAGTTTGCTAGGAGTTTGTTCCTTCGTTAGAGTCTTAACCTGGTTTCTTAAAAACAAAAAACAGTTAAACTTACGAGAGCTTTTCATGATGTTCTCACTTACGCAGGGTTAAATTTCCGCTCACTTATTTTATGACGCCAGGAATCCAGCCTTGAATGGAACTCTCTGCCTTTCAATGTTTATACATAATTTTATATTATTTTAAGAAAAAATATTTTAAAGAAGTTGTTTTCAATTTACTCGATCTTACCTTTAGTGATCTATTCAATTTTCTGTTTACCCAATTTACTCGACCTTCTATTTAGTGATGTCTTCAATTTTCAGTTTACCTTAAATATTTAGGAGCTGCATTTAAGATGTTCCTTTCATAAATTTATGGGGAGTGATAATATTTTGAAAATAGATTTTAGACATTGTTCAATGCAATAGGTACTATTTTTTTGGTTTTCATATGGTTAATTATGTAAGATTTATTAATATTTTGTTTTGATGATATAAGTTAAGAGGGAATGTTTTTTTTTTTTTTTTTTGAGATCTTTACTATTTTTTATTATCAAACTATCAAAAAGACAGATATTATCATATACATATTTGGTTGTCTCAGGTTTATTGACCACCTTAAAGTCTTGAAATGAAATTGTCTTCGTCTTCTACATACCGTAGTGGCGAGTTGACTGTTTAAAAGTTTTACTAATCGACAATTAAACACATATTTACTATCCGTAAAAATCATGAAAAAAGGACTGGATTACTATCCATCTGATGATTCTATCGGCGCTGGGTCCTTTTCCAAGGAGCCAGGCATGTCCACTTGTTGGTTCAGATGCAACTATTTTCCCATAAGATCTATCCGGGCTGACATTTTAAACTGGGACATTTTGATTTGTTGTAGCTGAATGGTGATATCCTGAAAAAGAGCTATAACTGACTGCATTTCATTCACTTGTCCTGGATTTATGCTTTGCATAGCCTTCGCCAAGACACATTTCATTATCCAATATGTATGCACTGACTGATTAAACAAGGAAAGTCGGCCTCTCGTATTACCTGGGTCAGTAATAAAGTCCATTATCTTTATCTCTGCCTCGGCCTCATTATCCTCCTCATTGCTATGACTTTCCCTTTCCCATTCATGGATTTTTTCCTTGATTTAGAGGGAGTGCCCATCATATGACTTTCCCTTTCCCATCCATGGATTTTTTCCTTGATTTGGAGGGAGTGCCCATCATATATGATTGAGAGATACTCCTCAAAGTTTCTTCTTTGGTTTTTCGTCCTCTTTTACTAGGCTCCGGCTTCGGCTTCAACAACTGTTGTTTCCCTTTATCTTGAGCGCTGGCCCTAGTTCTATACTGCTTTCTTTTCACCATGATTTTCCCTCTTATTAGATTAAGGAAACCTGCAAGTTGAAGTGAGCCCGGTTGACAGGTAAGCAAACAATATACAAGAGCGAAGATCAGACGCAGTTCTAGAATCTCCTCCGGCGGTTCAGACATAGATTTACAGATGTAAAATCTATGCTCAATATTGCAGAAATTGAAAAATCAAAGCAGATGGTATTCATAAAACCATATTCCTTTCTTTCCAGTATCCCTATCACGAATATCTTTCAGAAAAATGACCCAGACCTTGTATAGAAGACGCTTATGACATATTCTACCAGTCATGCGAATCCAATAACCAACCCTCACCAAAATTAAATAACCAAAGTCATGAATCAAGTTACCAAGGGTTCAGAAATGAATACCCTACCCCCAAGCTTTCTCCTTACCATAGCAGACAGAACTAACAGGCAGAGAACCGAAATTCATCACCCAGAACCAAGAATGAAACATCGACATATACCCAATTCCCAGAGAAGCAAGGTTATGCGAGCAGGAGAAATTAAAATTTAACAGAGATGGAAAATGCCCATTCAGAGATTTCATGCATGCATGCAAAGGCATAACTACAGAAACTAGAACCAGCAACCTGATATTATAAGGATCTCGAAAACAAGGGATAATCTCATCCTGAATTACTAAAAAGGAGAACCAGAATAGCAGCATTCTCGTAACGAAATCCATTATCCCCATAGGGGAGGGACGCCAATTGTTGGGCGCCCTCCCGTCCACCTCAGCGACCAGTCACCAAAACCACGTGGATGTTGTACGACAGCTGCCCACTCGAACCGGCCACGTGTTGGGTTGGTGATGATATTAAATGCGCAGGGTTTAACACGATTTAGGGTTTTTGCCGGAGGTTTTACCACGATGTCTATGGACTCCCGTTCATTGTTGCTCAGGACCGGTCTGTGGGCGTTCGGCTCCGCCGGTGGTGGTTGCTGCGGGTTCCAGAACCTGTGCAACCTGTTGCCATTTCTTGTTAACACTCCAGCCTTTCAATGCCCACCATTGCTGGTTAGTTGTTTGTTGTAGTTGCTAAACCTGTTCGTCGGTTCCGCATTGTTGATCTTGTTGGGTTTATGTGTTTGTTGGTTGCTGGACGTTGTAGCTCGCCGCCCGTTCCTGTTCTTGAACACGAAGTCCGTCATTGTGTCCACCATTCCTCTGATGCTGGACTGCCGGCTATCGATGCTTGTACGCCAGGGTTTCGGTTCGCTTGCTCTTTTTGGTCAAATTCTTTAGGTATTTTTGCAATTCTTTCATTTTTTACTGAGAGAATGCCATTTTTGTTGATAAAATACTGATTTTCTTGTATTTTTGCAGGTATAGGGTTCCATGGTTGGCATTGGCGAGGTTATCTTTCGGCATTGTGGCGGCTTCTCTGCATCCTCGGCGGCGGCGGACCTTCGGCGACCCCTGGTAGGATTCTGTGAATCCTACCAATCATGCTCTGTGTTGTTTAACACTTGCTCACTGTGTTTATCAACACTTTCAATCGCTCTTCGGTGGAATTATGTTTAGCTGTTCTTGTTTTCTTGGGTTTAGCTCTTCTGTGGAATTTAGCTGGGTTTTCTTAGTTTGCTAGGTCTTCCTTAATGATTTTCATGTTTTCCATATAAACAGACCGTCTGCTTTTAATACTGTGATGATATAGTGTATATTAATGTACGTATGTGTCTTTCACTATTCGTTTTGTAAATGCTTACAAGATTATCCATCGAGCATTGTTATTATTGTTCTGTGTGAAGGAAAAGGTAGTTATTTGTTGAAGACAGCTTGTATTTGTTCATTATAGTCTCATTTCTAGTTTGTAATTGTTCATTATAGTCTCATTTCTGGTTTAAAACCATAACTCTTAGGTGTTATGTGTTGTAAAGGAAATTTTGGATTTTCTTTATACTTTGCGTGCTATGGTTCAGTGATCATGTAAGAGACTTCTAATTTCATGCTCTTTTTATTCCATAGAGAGAATTGGATTTTGGCATAATTTTTTATTTCGAGTTTTCAAGCCCTTCCTGGATGTAGCTAGGAATTTTGAATTCGTTTTGCCATAAATTTTTGGTAGCCTCAAGCATAAATAAGTGCTCTAGGGTATGGCTATGTGCTGTTGGATTTCTTCCTAAACCCTTAGGTTAAACTTGGGGTTTTTAAAATCGGCTTTATTTTCTTCTATTCTCATAGTTTGCTCCACTCCAGTTCCTAAACCCTGTAAATGTATACTTGAATGTCATTACAGGTCTCTCTGGAGAGAAAGAATCTGCTTTTCTTCAGGTATTTTCTATTTGAGGCAACACTCGTGATTAATTTTCAAAAATGGCATATAAAAATTTGTAGCCTTGGGCTTGATATGGGTCTGTGACCTATACTCTAATAGGCCAGAGTAATTAACAGAGTAACAGGAGGCCATGATCATCCTCCAAGAGCAAGATCAAATCCCTGTCCACTCACACCCACTAACTCTGTCGTCGAATAGTATCAGGAACGTATATGAATGTTCCACCCAATTATCATGATAATATCAAATTTCACTCCAATACGAACTATATTATCACATGCATAGTGACATGAGCACCCACGCAGATTAGTATTTTATGTGACCCACTTTAGTTGCATGCATTCATGGAATGCATCACGGTCAGTGGTCATAATTTATATCTGTGAAGTATTGTCATCAGGCCATATGCCAACTGTGCATGCCTTTGGGTTTCCGGTATGGAGAATCTTAGACATGAAAACAAAATATCATTATTGCACCCATACAAACAAGCCGTTGACAAATATTATAACAAACCCCAGTGTTCTGTTGTATGAAATTTTGATTTTCTTTATACTTTCTGCATATAGTTCATGGATCATGTAAGAGATTTGATAATTTCATGTCTTTTTTTATTCCATAGAGAGAACTGGATTTTATATGACTTTAGTTTCAGTTTTCAGCCTTCCTGATGTTAGAATTTGAATTGCTTTGCTATAATTTTTTGTTAGACCTCACATAAATACAAGCCTGTAAGAAGTTGTGTCATAGATTTTCCAAACTCTTAGTTAAACTGGTTTTTTAACCGGCTTTATTTTTTTTTCCATTATTCTCATAGTTTGCTCCACTCCAATTCTTTCTATTGGTATATTTAGCAATATATTTGTAACCCTGTAAATGTATACTTTAATGTCGTTACAGGTCTCTCTGGAGAGAAAGAATCTGCTTTTCTTCAGGTATTTTCTATTTGAGGCAACACTCGTGATTAATTTTCAGAAATGGCATATAACAATTTGTAGCCTTGGGCTTGATATGGGTCTGTGACCTATACTCTAATAGGCCAGAGTAATTAACAGAGTAAAGGGAGGCCATGATCATCCTTTAAGAGCAAGATCAAATCCCTGTCCACTCACACCCACTAACTCTGTTGTCGAATAGTATCAGGAACGTATATGAATGTTCCACCCAGTTATCATGATAATATCAAATTTCACTCCAATACGAACTATATTATCACATGCATAGTGACATGAGCACCCACGCAGATTAGTATTTGATGTGACCCACTTTAGTTGCAGGCATCCATTGAATGCATCACGGTCAGTGGTCAGAATTTATATCTGTGAAGTATTGTCATCAGGCCATATGCCAACTGCGCATGCCTTTGGGTTTCAGGTATGGAGAATCTTAGACATGAAAACAAAATATCATTATTGCAAATCGATACAAACAAGCCAATTGACAAATATTGTAGATGATAACAAACTCTTAGGTGTTATGTGTTGTAAAGGAAATTTTGGATTTTCTTTATACTTCGCGTGTTATGGTTCAGTGATCATGTAAGAGACTTCTAATTTCATGCTCTTTTTATTCCATAGAGAGAATTGGATTTTGGCATAATTTTTTATTTCGAGTTTTCAAGCCCTTCCTAGATGTAGCTAGGAATTTTGAATTCGTTTTGCCATAAATTTTTGTTGTCTTTGTAGCTCTTATTCTGGACCTAGGGAAAATTCCTGTTTTGGTGAAGGAAAAAGTAGTTATTTGTTGAAGACAGCTTGTCAAATAATCAAGTCATAATAATATTGGAAACATCATAAATATGATATGCAGCAATTTGTGTAGCCTCTGGACCACAGTTTGGTTTCATTTTTGTTAGTTTTCTTTGTAGTTTGGGATGAAATATAAAACAAGTAGGACAGCATAAATGCGCACGGGATACATTTGTTATCATGGATAAAAAGCTCTTATTAAATATGCCTGACAAATAAATTTCATGATTTTGTTTTGTGTACTGTTTTAATTGATAAGTTTCCCATGCTATTCATAATTTATGTGATGTTATTATTTTGTTGATTAATTATATCCAGAGATGAAGCTGAATAGGGAAAATCATGCTTATGTTTTGCATTGCAAACTGCATTGTTCATTTCTGTTTTGCATTGTTGTAGTTCTGTTATTTATGAATTATACTTAGTGTAGTAGAAAGGAAATCTGAAGTATGAATTATGAATTATACTTAGTGTGGTAGAAAGGAAATCTTAAGTATGAATTATGAATTATACTTAGTGTAGTAGAAAGGAAGTCTGAGATCTATTAGGATATGAAAGTCCAAACATATAGTCCATCCAAAAATCCACATCATAATGGGTTACATCCAAAAACATTTAACACTCCTATTCTTTATGGCCTTGAGAATCTTCAGTGCCAAACCCTGAGTTTCCTGATTGAGCCAAGTAGGTTGGCCTTCCTAAGAAGGCTTGATTAGGTGGTGGTTGATTGCTGCCATATAATTGAGACCAATTTGTCCCTTCCAACCATGGAGGAATTGAGTACTCGTACCTCACACTTGCGTTAAGTGGAGGTGTGTGCTGAGCATACATTGAATTCAGACCTCCTGTGGTAGGAATAAGGCAAGTGGGTAAACCCCGATTTTGATAGTGAGGCACTTGAATGTTTAATATGAGGTCTTGGAATAATGTTGTATTATTTGCAATTTTGTCCAATGTGTTGGACATGTTCCTGGATTCATTCTCATCAACTGTGCTTGCATTTATGTCAACCATATGAGTCAACCCTTGTTCCCTTTCAAGCATTTGTTGAACCTTCCTTGCTTCCTTTTCCTGTCTTGAGATTTGTTTTTGTTGCTCTTTCTCTTGCTTTGCTCTCTCTCTTTCAAGCCTTTCATCTGCTCGACGTTGTGCTGCAATAGCCCTTGTTGCCTTCCTCTCCTTGGCTTGATCTTTTTTTTTCTGTTTTAATTCCTGAATTTCCATTTTCTTATTTTCAGACTCAACAAGGAGCTTTATATAGTCTTCAGAGGTGAGTAACTGTGAACTTCGCCCCAAACGAAGACTACTGGTTGTTTCTTGCTTCTTTTTCATTGACACTCTTTCTACTGGTAGCTTTAAGAACTGCCCAAGTAACTTCTCCCTCCCTCCCACCTGCATGTCATTGCTTGGCACTTCAGTATCTGTGGCACTTGATTGAACTATATTGTTTTCTTCATCTGCTGGCTCATTATGTCCTCCATCTTCTTCCATTGATCTATTGTCCACAAAAAAATGAACAATTTCACTATTCAATTCAGCCACTTGTGAAGGCATGTTCATGCTTTGTTCATTGGTTCTTGAGACACTATGGGTGTTCAAATTAATCATGTTTTCTGCCAGCCATGATGGTGGTTTTACTTGGCTAGGCAATGTCAATTGCTCATTTTCAATTTCATGCCCAATATCAGCAATTTCATTTTCTGCATTAACAATATCAGCATTTTCATTTTGAACTAAATCTGCATTAACAATATCAGCGATTTCTGTTTCAACAAAATCTGCATTAACAATATCAGCAATTTCTGTTTCAACAAAATCTGCATTCTCAACTGCATGTTCAACAGTGTTGCCATCAATTTGTTGACAAGTATATTGTGTTTCACATACCTGCTCATCATCATCAGCATATAACTGTCCTTGAGAGAGGGAAATTATATTATCAGCTGCGACCACATCATCATGTTCATTTACTTCTTCTTCCACTTCATCTCTTTCTTCCTGACCATCCACATGGAAAGCTTGGCTAGAAGCAGTATCATGCATAAGAGCATCATAATTTAGTGGCCATATTCCTGTCATTCTAAAGCTAGCCTTGATATTTGATGGTGTCAGAGCCCTTTTAAAAGCCTTATTTGCAAGCTCTGCTAACTCAAACCTTTTGACCTCAACCCCTGGATTCTTTGCCATCCATGCAGCACGTTCTGACCTGAAATAGTTCTTGAAAGGGCCAAACACACTAACATCAAGTGGCTGCAATCTGTGAGTGGTATGAGTGGGAAATGTTAAAAGGTCAATGCCCAAATTGTATGCTTCCTCAATTTTTTGTAGAGCCATGTGGCTTCCATGGCCATCTAATATCAACAGGTGTATGTTATTAGGTGAGACACCACCTAGCACAAATGCAGCAAAGTGGCAAAGCCAATTTAAAAAAAGCTCTTTAGTCATCCATGCATGGGGATGTGCAGCCATGCATGCTCCAGGTTCATAGTTTTGTATATAATTTTTCAACTGATTTTTACCTTTGAAAAGATAAAATCTTGGGATTGAAGCACCAATTGCATTGACACAACATAAAATGGTTATCCATTCCCTGCTCTTAAGCAAAATCTTTGGCACGTTTCGGCTGCCTCTTTTGGCAATTACCCTCATGCCACAATTCCTTCTCGCCTGTAAACCTGTTTCATCACAGTTCCATATATGGTCTGCAGCATAAGAATGTTTATCATATGCACTAGAAAGAGTGTCATAGAACTTACATACAACTGTAGGTCGCAAATTTAATGCTCTGTCCCTGTCAAGGCCCTCAGCTGTACGCAATACAAGGTTTGGATGCCTTTTTTTAAACCCAGACCACCATGATTTACCAGGAAACCCATCTTTGAATGGGTTTGGCCTCCCTTGACAGATTTGAGCAACTGTAGATTTGAGTTGTATCAACTCTAGCCCATGTCCCAATTGGGCCATTTCTTTACACCACTCAACCACCTCGGCCTCCTCCTCTTCAATCATAACTGTAACAGGCCCTCTACGTTTGGTGTGAGTCAGCCCATTTATCCAATAATGTATTGATGAAGGGGGAATAGTATGCTTCTTTACAAATGCCCAAACAGAATATCCATTGAACTCTATGTCGTCAATTGCAGCTAACATTTCTTCTTTTGTCCAACCTCTTATAACGCTGATCTTTTTAGTTGAAGTTGCACCTTGGACTATGGTTGACGGTGGCTCTGTGGCTGATGGTGCCACAACATCAGCTTCAGCCACATGGTCATCATCAACAACATTTCTTGGAGCATTGGTGACATTGACATCACCTGTTCTTTCTTCATCTGATGAGGTGCATCGCAGTTGGGCACCCCTGGTCACTCTTCTGCCACTTCTCCTTGTGTGAGCGATATAACTCACTCTTGCCATGGATGCAACTACCTGCAGGCTGCAAAAGCACCAATTGCATTTAGTTATTCATAATTGAAAAGAAGGATTGTTTTCATATGATGAATACAGCTTCTATGCATAGCAATTGCAGATATATATGTTAACTTCAAATGCTACAGCTTCTATTTTCAGCTACTGCAGATATATATGTTAACTTCAAATGCTATAGCTTCTATGCTCAACTACTGAGATATTTTCCACAGGCTTCTATGCTCAGCTACTCATGTTTTGTTTTTGGTTATGGTTTGTTTTTGGTTACTTGTTTCTAGAATCTAATCTCTATCTTTGTCTGATCTCTGTGTCTGATCTATTGACTAGTTCAATTAATCTAGGTGACTTATTTGCCAAGGGACTCTAAATATTTTGAATCCATCAAATGTTACAAACTGGGGTTTGGGTAGTTTTATGGGTTCTACTTTGTGGTTGATATACCCCGTAAAGGCCCTTGAGTCACACAGCAAAGTTAGGTTGTGGGTCACTGGATGGATTGAAAAGCATGCAAAATGGACAGATTGCAGGTTTTGTATCTACAGAGCAAGAGGACACGGTGTTTTTTAACTGATGTTTAGTAAACACACACACACATATATACAGACACCTATAAAGAGTTTTTTTAACTAATGTATTTGTTATCGATGTGTGAGCACCTAAGCCATGTAGTGTACTTGTATTTGCAATGAACAAAATTTTAAAGGGTGTATTTTGCACTCTAAATTAGGCAATCCATGTGAATTTATTTGCTTTGCATTGCATGGAATGTTACTCGAATTGTCAAGTATCATTAAATTTATTAGTATTCTGTCTATAACATTGTTATTCCTATAATCTGTGCATAGTTAACTTCTGCAGTCTTCCTATATAAAAGGTGCAACATGATAGGGAGCTCTATATCACTAAAATTTGATGTAAAACTAGCAACTGGAAATGATTATTCCTGTTCTCTTCCAAATGCATTTGAAAACAACAGGCATTGAACAAGAAACCTTGCTTAAAAGGATCAAACAATTCCATAAACCGAAAAGAAATACAAAACAGAAATTAATACCTATGATTGAAATTGTTCTTTAGCTCCCAAGAGGTGTATAAAATAAACCATGTAACTTTTCAACTTAAAGCAATTGTTTCCTTTTTTATCTTCTATGTTTTGATGAAGTGTGATACAAGTGTATATTAATTAGACATCCATTCACTATTTGGGTTTTCAGCTTTAGGGATTACTCTAACAGTGCTTGCACCATGTTTGGGGATGCTTCAAGAGATTTGGGTTGCATGGTGTCTGATCAGCCCCTAGATGATCCATGATGGATTTGCACAATGAATTTACTTCACTAGATGCTTGCTTGACCTTAGTTGCAAGCTTGTATGGCATTCTTCTATTGGAACCTTGTTTGTGTATGACATCACCATGAAACTTGACATATGTACTCATGGAGTGCAGCACTTCACATGTATGAGCCTGCATGTGGCTTTGTAGGTTGATTGTAAGGATTTAGCCTTGGAATGAGGCTATGGTGTGTACGTGAACTTCCATCTTTACACATCTATATGAAGTTTCCAACTCTCAAAAATTGTCCCTATTGCAAATTTCCAAATTTGATTTTCAGCGACCTATTTATTCAAGGTTTTGTAATTTCTAGCACTTGTATGTCTTGTTGATTTAGCATTAATAATGAAGAAGATAAGGTAGATTTGCTGCTGTATTTACAGTTGTCATAAACTGAAATTTAGATCTGGTTTATACATTACAACATTTTTCTAGTGGGGGGAAACTTGTTGGCACACTTTGGTGTTTTTTCTCTTGAATTGCCTAGTGAATTGATGTTGTTAAGAGGTGAAACACTATCTGCTACTGCTGCTGTTTCATTTATGTTTTATAACAACCCTAAAAGTTTACCGAGTTAAGATCAGGAAACGTCTAGGAAAGAGTTAATTTTTCTGAGTTGGTGCAGAATTTTACTACATGGGTAGCGTCTGCCCTCTCTTCAGGGAAGAAACTAATCTATGCTTTTTTTCTTCTATTTTTAAGTGGAAGAAACTCCAATACCTCTGTAAATTTCTAAGACATCTGCTAAAAATGTTAGGTAGCATCTGCCCTCTATAAGGGACAGGAAAAAGTGGACAACTGAGTTTTTCATGTTCAACCCGTATCTTTAAAGCAACATTTGAAAATGTTGATTTGAAATGCACCATCGGTCACTTGAATTGCTAAGATAAAAAAATTAATAAGTTACACTATGATGATTAGGTGCTCCCAAGCCATGCTGTGAAGTAGCTTAAAATCAAAATCAGTAAAACAATAGGCTTCGTGGTAGAACTGAAATAAAGACTCATAAATGAATGTTTGCAATTCTGTTTTTTTGCAATTTAAAAACTGAAAATTGAAATAAAGACTCGGAAATGAATGTTTGCAATTCTGTTTGTTTGCAATTAAAAAACTGAAAACTGAAATAAAGACTCAAAAACGAATGTTTGCAATTCTATTAGTTTGCAATTCAAAAACTGAAAACTGAAATAAAGACTCAAAAATGAATGTTTGCAATTATGTTTGTTTGCAATTAAAAAACTGAAAACTGAAATAAAGACTCAGAAATAACTGAAAATTGAGACTCATAAATGAAAATAAAAGTGTAAGAAAGCTGAAATAAAGACTCAGAAATTAAAATAAAATTGTAAGAAAAATGTAAACTAACCTGAATATACTGTGTTCTGTTTTGGGGTGTGTTCTGTCTGGGTTGTCTCCAAGGCTGGGTGTGTTCTGTGCTGGATTGTCTCCAAGGCTGGTGAATAGTTTGAAACTGAAAAATGTAACTTCAACAATGGTTGAACTTCTTTTATAGTTTTTTGCAGTTGAATTTTATTGGTGACAATGATGGACATGGATTGCAATGGCTTCATTTTACATGTATGATCAGGATTGAATTTGATGTGATCTAATGGCTGAGAATTTGTTTTTGTTGATCCATGTGTTTGATCTATTTTGATAGGAAATCATTTATTGAATTTATTGGGTCCGTCCTTATGTATTAAGTTATAATTTGAAATGTTCGTAGATATCTATTAATCAAGTTGGGTATGTCAGATCAATTTTAAAGAGCATGAAGAAAGAAAATCAGAGAATGTGATCATACATACCAGGAGGCCAGGGTTGTACCGGCTAAGCCAGAACGACCGTCAGACGGACCAATTGCACATCCTCGTCGATTTTTAATATTATTATTAAACTTCCTTATGTATTAAGTTATAATTTGAAATGTTTAATCTAGTGTTAATATTATTATCAAACTTTTTTGATGTATTCAGTTATAATTTGACGTGTTTAATTTAGTGTTAGTAGAATAATGATGGTTATGTATATATTTTTTAAATTTTAATATAATTATATTATATTTCAATGTATTAACGTTTCTTTCTTTTGAAAATTTTAATGTGGATTATATGGGATGTATAACAATTTTCTCTATTCCTATATAACTATTTTCTCTATTAAATATGAAACAGAAATTCTTAAAATAATTAATATATTAAAGCTAGATAAGTAACCATGATCTATTTTAAAATTCCAGGAAATGGCGCAAAAAAACTAAAAAATATCAGAAGAACACAAACAAACTCCAACATATATTGCTCATATTAATGTGATTTGGTATATTAATGTGGTTTTAGTTCGAATTCCTTTCTCTCTGGATTTAAATGTCAATAGTTTTTCTTACAGTACGTTGAAACCTTCCAATTTCCCTGAGTTAAAAACAATAAAAACTGTTCACTCTCCCATTATCTACTCGGCGGCATCCTGTTCACGAAGTTGGATAAATTTTAAAGAGAAAGAAAGAAAATCGGAGAATGTGACCATGCCTTCCTGGAGGCCAGGGTTACCGTACCGGTGAGGCAAGAACGACCATATTTAGCCACATCACACACACGGGCTATTCCACATCCCAGCTAGAAAACATTGAGTTTATTATTCACCTTCTGTATTCTCCATGTCACTCACCTGCAACCCAACCAAACAATTAGAACTCAGTAACATAAAGATGGAAAGAGAGACTCTGTTATTTAATGACCTCAACCTCACTTGAGATAGCAGAGAGCGCTGCAAAACCCAGAATTATCAAATTTAATGATAAAATTGAGCAGAGAGAACTGCAAAACGCTGAAAACTATGTTAAATGCTGAATTATCGACAAAATGGGGAACCCAAACCAATACAAGGGAGGCCATTACCTACCAGGCCGCATCGATTCACATTAAACCTAACAAAGGAATGCCTCTCTAAATCCCAAATCAGGGTTTCATTTATATCCGTCTATCCTCTGCTCTGCATCCAGCAATTAAAAAAAAAGGGCCAACCAAACAATGGAAGCATTCAAGACCGAACAGTGGAAACACACAAGGAAAATGATCAAACAAAACCAAATCAAAGACACCAACAACAGAGAAAATTAAAAACTAAAATTCTTAAACAGAACATCCAATAAATATATGGATGGCCATGCCGCGGACCAGACAAATAAATGAGAACAACAATCAACTAAGCCAAAGCCAATGCATAATACAGAAAAAGATGAGGAGAGAACAACATTAACCCAAGGCAGTGCAGAATGCAGAAAATGATGATGATGAACTGAAATCGCTGGATGTTAGGTCCCTAAGAACTATTTATATATTTTCAAATTCAAACGGTCACAAGCTCATACCCGCGGCTGCTTTTTGCTTTTTACGTTTATATATTTTTTTTAAATCCGCCAGTGTCTTGTAGGTCAAGAATGGATGGTATACAATACAGGCGGTATATTTTTTCTTCCTAAGATATATTTGATTAGTGGGTAACTCAAGAAAATAATTTAGTAATACATCATTTATTTTATAAATATTAAAATAAAGTATAGTTTTGGATGATTGAATTCAACAATATGAAAATATAGATAAATATCTTTTGAATTAATCACATCATATATTTAATTTTCTATTATAGATATGTTGTGATTTTGTATTTCTTAATTTTTTTGGGACTTGTTTTCTTTTATTTAGTAAATATTAAAATTAGCAATTGCATTTCATGTTGCAATAGCATAGGAAAGAGTAGCCTAAAAGAAATAAGAAGGCAATAGCATATGAAAGAGTAACCTAGAAAAAATAAGATGTTGCGGAGAAGGAGCATCCATGAATGAATGAAAGGAAAATTTCACTCCGATGAAAGCAGGTCGTGGAAGTTTGAAAGATATTGATGATAAGACATCCCTAGCCATTTTCTTTGATTGTGGATCATGTTATAAACTAATAACTTGTGAAATCCCTGGTCATTTTCTTTGATTGTGAATCAAGTTATAAACTAGAATATACTCTCTCTTCAGAAGACTCTACATTATATATTGGATGGAGAGAAAGGTCATGATAAAACTTGTACAAAAACCCTTTAGGGTTGTCTCAACTTACTCTGTTGTTAATCACTGAGTGGGTTTTTTCTTTTGTAAGTTTTGTTTGGAATCGAAAAATAAAAAATTATAAAAGCTAAAACTATGTAGTGAAATATTTGTTTAAAATTTCAGAATAAAAAGTTGAGTAAGTTTGACATCATATAATAAGAAAATTGTTTATGATTATAAAGTAAAAGACATGTAAGATTTTTTTTAGCTACAATTAGACAATTAAAGGTAAATTTAGTGTTATTTAAAAAATGAGAATTATGAACATTTATCGTTACTCAAGATAAATCACATAATTTGGAAATTTAAAAAAGATCACATATTTTTAAAAAATTCATTATTAATTTGATTTTTGTATATATTAAGAATTACTACTCATGAATAATAAAACACTTGTAACATAAATAATATATAACAAAAAAAACATGTATTTTTGGAATAATAAAATATTTGTAACAAAAATAATATGGAACAAGAAAAAATATGTATGTTTGGATATATGAAAATTTAGATACATTTTATTAAGCAAAATTATAAAAAAATAATGGTTATAAACATTTAAAAATAATTGTATTAAATAATTAGTTTAGATCTATATTATTGATCAGAGGGATCAATGAGGTTTGTGTATCAAGACATTTGATGCTTCTTGGCTATTGGTAGATCCAAGAGTTAGGTCACCTTAATTTCCCCCTTTAGATAAACTACATTCCACATGAATACCCTGGGTTGTTTTTATAGTTTAGTATTATTTTATTTTACTATTTTTATTTTTTATTGTATCTTGACCTAGTTAAAATGTTCATTACATTATGTCAATCTTTTTATTTGACTTACTTTTATTTTTATTTTTGTGTAATTTGACAAAGTTATAAAAAACATATATAAAACTATTTACTTGTGGATCTAATGGCCTAAAACATCTCAATCGTCTAACATTTGATCCAATGGCTCAGACATGGACACAGTGGAGTTGTTTTCAAATAAGAACGCCTTACCACTTAATAAGCATATTAAATGTCCAAACTCTTTCATAAACTTATTTTTTTAAATACCCGTACTTTTATAATGGGAATTTTGTTATTTAAAGTCATTTAGAATTTATAAATAGTATTATATTTAAAATATATATATAGAGAGAGAGAGAGAGAGGGTGTAGTATTTTTTTCACCAGAATTTATTAAAATTTGGCAATAGAGTTTTGTTTAAAATATATTTTTGAATCCATAAATAGATTCAGAAACCTTGAAAATTTTGGAGACACTTGAATTATGCAGATTAAACCATTTATATTCAAGTTTTTAAAAATCTGTTCCATTTTAATTGAAATTAACCAGAAAAAAATATATATGAAATGAAATTATTTTAACGTCCAGGAAGTTGAGCTTCTGGACAAACCCCTGGATGAATAGATTATCCCAAATGTCTACATAACTTCCCCTACTCTCTTTAAAGGCCTTTCATTCTAAAATGAAATGTTTTTCTGTTTCCACTTTTAAGGAAGAGCAAAAAAATGCATACTCTTTAAATGCATATTCAAAGCTGAGTTGATCATGTTGATCATAATTAGTTCTTAATTGAGAAATAAGAATTTTGGATCTCCAAGAAATATTGGCCTTTGTTAATGATTATGAGTTGGATTAAACTTTTCAATATAGTACTTCTTCTTTCTCCCTAGCTCCTTCTGCCAAGTACATTACACTTTATTATTGAGAGGTTAGAGGCCCAAGGCCCATGGATATTTGGCAAGAGTGAAAGAATGTTTATGTACATACTACTAGTAGATAATTCTAGGTGGTGTTGTTTTCCTTGAATAATGGTGAGAGCCATTTTGCATTTAGTTATGATGGGGTACCTCACTACTAATTCGACAACTAATAATATATTATTTTTATTATCTACAAACAATCTTTAGAAAGTCATTTGTGAAATATTTTAATATTATAAGGTTAATAGTAAAC
The DNA here is from genome assembly GCA_034641835.2 of Pinus albicaulis. Taxonomy (NCBI): domain Eukaryota; kingdom Viridiplantae; phylum Streptophyta; class Pinopsida; order Pinales; family Pinaceae; genus Pinus; species Pinus albicaulis. The sequence continues at coordinate 1,087,258,328 of CM076570.1, read as the reverse complement.
AATTATAAAAATCAAAATTTAAGCTTAGTTTATATATATATTTTTTTTTTCATTGAAATTGAAATTTAATGATGTAATTTTGGGTGAGATTATGATTTTTTTGTTGCTTAAAATGGGTTTTATGATTTTAAAAAAATTAAACTAAATTTTGTTTTACCATTGGAAGTTTTGTTTTCTCTATTGAAATTAAAATTAGGTGGTGTAATTTTGGATAAAATTGTAATTTCTTATTGTTTAGAATGTGTTTTTGAATACATAAATAGAGGATTATGCATATTACACTACTTAAAATTTTAATTCTAAAAAATTTTAGCCGCAAAATTAATTAGAAAAGAGCAAAAATGGACATATTTGAATTTCTATTGTAAATAATGTTTAAAATAAAATTAATAAAGTTATCCTCAAAATTAATAAGAAAAAATAAATTTTAGAATAAATTTAATAAATTTATATTGTCCCAGGACAATTCAATGGGTAATCAAAGTAATGTGAGTACTGAGAAAACTAAGAGATCTAAGGTTCAAATCCCCCAAGTTGTAACCCTTTACAGAGAAGAGGACAAGTCGGAGACCCAGAGAGATTTACTAATAACGTGTGAGGTACCTATATGTGTGTGTGTGTCATCTTGCATTAGATATTAGGCAGTGTTCAAATGGTTTACTAGTAACTACGTGTGAGGTAGCTATTCGATTCCTTTGGGATTAATATATTGCTCAAATGGTTTACTAGTAACCACGTGTGATGTAGCTATTCGATTCCTGTGGGATTAATATATGTGTGTGTGCGTGTGTCATCTTGCATTAGATATTAGATAGTGCTTGTTTGAGCTACCTGTGAGGTGGAATATTGGGTTTCTCTCAGATAATATATATATATAATTATATTGAAAATGAAAATGAAAAAAAAAAGGATAGAAATATTATGACATTATTAATTTTAAATTATTTTTAATTATCAAAAAAATTTAAAAGAAAGAGTGACAGACATTCAAGAACAAATTGAATTAGATTACTCCTCAAAACTTCTAATAATTAGGAATGTATGTTATCCTTTACTGCACCATCTTGGAAAAATCATTCACAATCAAATCACATGGGAGAATTCTAATGACACAATTTGACATATCACTTCTATAACCTCTCCCTTACATTGCAAATTAATCCTTTTACACAAGAAAATCTTAAGAAATCTATCATTATTACCAAACATTCAAATTAAACATAATCAAAATAATTGATCTTTTTGTTAAACAAGCTCCATTATTAACCTTTGGAACCATGTGAATCAATGGAACCTTGATGGAGGCAATGCTTCTATACATCATGAAATTAGATTTTGAATTAAACTCTAAGGTCATGATATGCCATGCATGCTTAGAGGCAATGGTGATTATTTTAAAATTTTGGTGAAATACAATACACTTATTCATGTAACTGGGATGGCACACCAATTGAGGTAAAGGCACTTCATCATGCAATTGAAGTGGGACAAGACGACTAGGTTAGGATAACACATTGATGCATCTCCCCATGTGACCAGGTAATGGGACACTAATGTTCAGAGCAAGATTAAGGCATAGGAAAAGAGGAAGGACATAATAGTTATTTTCGCAATCATTTTTTTTCACAAACCAAGAAATGGGGATTTTAGGACGTTTTGGATGATAGACCATGTAGGGGATTTTATTTTATTCTCTCTAGGGCACCCTAGGATAAGCAACGGAATTGAGGTAATTGACAAAACCAACATTAGGGGAGTAAGAGGCAATCCAGGCAAGGGTTGGTAGACTATAAGATAAGCAATCTACCCTGTGGGAATACAGGACAAAAGACAAAAAAAAAAAAAAAAAACGAGAAATTAATGGTAAAGGAATATGTAATCGGTTACTAGTGCAAGTGGATACACTAACTGTACCCACTATAAACAACTCTGAGAATTCAAAACAAAAATTTAGCGTCTTCAATTTGAAGTGTCAAAAAATCAAGTTGTGCATGAAAGAGATGAGAACACTCAACCAAATTATCACAAAATTGTTATATGAAAGCAAATAATGCAAAATGGAGAAAAAATATAAAGAAATATGGAGTGTATTATGTGTGTCAAGTTCTTAATTAATTTTAATTGTACTAAGAGTAGCTTTCCAACTAGTGTGGAATATATATTGTAATGTAATGTCCTATTTAACCTAGTCAAATTACATAAAAATAAAATAAACATAAACATAAAATCAATGATTATAATTAATAATTAAATTATCTTAGGTCCATCTTAACTCTTTGATTTACCAACAAGAGGGACCAAATCTCTTAACATGCAAACCTCTTTTAAAATGAAAAAAGATTTGATCTTTTTGGTCTCTTAGTAGATGAGTTAAGATGGATTTAGGTTGGTACATAGATACAGAATGAAATTGGACCTATTATATCTAAACATGAAGATATATTTATGCTTAAAAGAGATTGAAAAAATCATTAGATGAAAATAGTATCATGGAAAAAGAACCAATCACACTTAACTTTACATTTCCACCATCTTAAATAAACAAATAAAATGAAAAATTTATCATTTCATAAATACAATGCCAAAAAGTTAATCAAAAGTGATCATATTGCCTACACCATAATTGTATCAAAGAAGAGCCAACATACACATACAAGTCTTAAGTTTTTATGACTTTTTAGCTTTAAATAATTTTTCATGGATAAGAGAAAAGTCAACCCATTGTTTCCCACGAAAAGTTAGAAAACTCAATGAAAGTTTCCTTCTCAATAAAAGTTGAGTAATAGCATTTCAAATCTCTCCTCATAAATCAATTTTCAATAATAAAAATAAATAAAAACAAAAATATAATAAATAAATAAATAAAATACAAAGTCAACCATAAGTCAATATTCCTAATAATTAACAAATTTAGATTTTCTTATTTTATTTAAATTTTCCTATTATATTTACCTATTATATATTTTAATTAGTTTATATTAATAAAGTGAAACTGTCATATTTTTAAAAATATGCAATATTTTTTTTTCAAACTTGGAGCAACTCTCTTGTATACATAGTAGTGTCTCAAATTGAACCAAACTTCCTTACCTAACCAAATATTTCCAAAAATAAATTATTTAATTTATAAATCTTTAACTAGAAAAGGTGTGGCCATGAAACCATGAGACACTCTCTCCATGTAGAGAGATGATACAATAACACTGCAAAATTTTCATTTAGTTCGTTCAAATAAAATTACCTCCATCCCGTGGATAGCTATCATACCAAGAATATAATGAGGAACCTATATATACTAGAAATTGCATGAGATGCCAAGGAACTTCCAATAAGTCTCTCACATTAGTACCAAAAGTGTATTTTTGAGAAAAAAAATGGAACCCTTTCTAGCTTTGTATTCATGCTCTTTTATAATTCTTTGAGTTTCTTTAGCTTCCATGATCTTGTGCCTCATAATTTTCCATATCCACCTACAATCCAAACAACCAACAATATCTTAAAACAAAACATTAAACTAAATCTAATTAAAACTTTGAATAAAATCTAAGAATAAAAATAAAAACTAATATACAATTTAAATTTAATCAAATTAAAGTAATTAACTAAAAGTAATTTAAATAAAAATTGATTTAAAATAACTCAAACTATAAGTTAAATAGATAATATTCAAATTTATATGCTAATATGATCATTTAAACAAAAATTAAAACTATTACTCAATAGAAACTAAATATTTCAGCTTAAACCAAAATTAAAATAAATTTAAGTTAAAATAAATTAGTTTTTAACTATAGCTAAATAAAATCAATAATATAACTAAAATAAAGTAATTTAAATAAAATAAACTAACAAAAATTAGAATCACTACCATAGACAAAAACAAAAATAGTTATTAAAAGAGTCATGACATAAAATGAAAGGAATATATGAAGTTCATATGATCGAAAGAGCCTATCACTAATTTCATATTATCATGAGAGATATGTTGAATTCCAAGCTATTCCAGTAACCCTTCTACATCGTCTGCAGTAACCATGACATCGCCATTGTTGTCCAAGGTATTGAAAATATGAGATAGGTCCCATCTTTGAACGAAGGTTGTGTATATTTTATTTACGAAATCAATACTCGTTTGATCAATCATACCTCTTGACAAGTGGTATTTTTCGAGATCACTAATAATATGTGGGTCTTTTGGATTGCAAAGTTAAGGAAACTTAGTTTCCCATTATCTCAAAAACCCAAACATGAACATAAAATTTGTAGAAACTATAAAATTTATGAACCCAACTCAAGGACATGGATACAATAATGCTCCAATACATACACATGGAAGACACATTTGAAATTCTTTTTGTTGCAGTGCTCAAGTACAGTCATTCTTGAAATCTGGAAAAATGAGAAGGAAAAATAGCATAAAAGCACGAGTCATCTTTTTCCACCTCTGCAAGTCGTCTTTTTCCAACAAGGTAGCTGAAAATTTTGAAGCTGAGAAGATCATCGGAGCAACAAAGGGTTCATGGCATCAAATGGAGCCAAAGAACCCATATTTTCTCCCAAATTTTGCTAATGTGGAAGCTAGAGGAGAACTTATTTTAGAAACCAGAAAAATGAAGGTCAACAACTATGAAAGTAGTAAAGGTCCTCTATACTCGAAAAATGTCAATTACAAAAAAACCCAAAAATTGTCAATACCAAAACATTCATTAAACTTTAATCTCATAAAATTTCATGTATTGCAGGATAAATATAGGAGCCATGACCAAAAAAACATACAAACAAAGTATATCAATTAATCTTTGATTTTTTGCTTTGAAGGCTTGGTTGGAGAAAGCAAAGAGATAGAAAGAAATGCTCTGCAGATAGGTAGTTCATTTTGTTTTGAAACTAGCATATCGAACAAATATAAAAAATACATGGAAAGCAATTTGCTGCAATGGAAAGTAAACAGTGGAAAAAAAAAACTCAGATATATGATTACACATAAAGTTAAACAACTTAAAGAAACGAAATCGTTGGATAACTCCATAGCATACTTAAAAATCACATTTTTAACTAATGAAATTATTAACATAGATTCATAGCAACCCTGGATCTATTAAGTGTCCAAGCTGATCAAAATAAATAATTGATTACAAACCTATATATGCCCTTGATTTATTAAATGCCCAACGAAATTAAATAATTGAGTACAAATCTCTCCACACATAAAATATCTTGTGTGTGTGTGTGTGTGTGTTAATTTATTTTTCATATCTTCCATTATTAAGTGGCACGAGGAATAAAAAAACTTCAATACAGACCTCTTTGCACTTATAATCAGCCTTTGTCTGTTGCGAAATCCTTATCTTCCTAGCCATTCATAAGGCGCTTAGATTTATTTTTTCTATATTTTCATTTTCTAGCTCCACATAAAAAGATACCCTACTCAAATTGGCTCTCTTGCTCTTCTTTTTTGTTTCTGTCTTTGTCATTTCTACAAGCTACAACTCTGGAATTTCCTCAATCTCAATGTCCTCTAGGATATCAGATAGTTTTCCCTTTCCTTTCCTTTGACTTCTATTCACCCTCCTCTTGGTGCTTGTAGAAGTCTTTACTGATGCCACAGGTTCTATCACGGGTTATTCTTCAGGCTCAACTACAGGCTTAGCCTCAGGTTGCTTCTCCTCCTTAGGGGTTATGGATTGGGACTTTGGAGTTTTCCTAGGGGTGGCAGTATCTAATTCATATCCACTTAAAAATAAAAAGGTGAGCCAATCTATGTTCATCCTAATTAACTCTTCCACAACCAGCAATTTAATAAGAGCATGATGAGAAACGAAGGTGTTACTAGCATCAGGCTTGGCTTGGACCTTGTCAACCATCTTTTCCAAACTTATAAACAGATAAAAAGGAATGTCTAGGGGTTGTTTACATGTGAAATGTAGTAGCAATTTGAAATGGTATTGGTAGACCATGTTGAACCTGCCATCACATGTGAAGCACTTCTAGATAACCATCAAGAGTTTAGAAAATTTTTCTTTGATGCAACTTCTAGAGATGCCTGCAATCATATCAATCCCTTTATTCTCTTCCTTAAGAAACTCATCACAATTCTGCAACTAAAAATTATGGACTTCAAACCACATTTATCCATACCAAGGTATTTTTGTAGCACGAACAATGGTATCACGAGACACTGCAAAGTTCAGCATCCCACCTTAGATTATGTCCCTGTAAAATTAATGGCAAAGTGTCTGGAAATATGCCCATGGTAAATATTGGCCTTTGAGATAATTGGGGTCAATAATTATGCCAAAGCATTTATAATGTTTTGTTGTGTTTTGAAATTTAGGATGACCAATGTATAAGATAACTTTTGCAAACATTTATTGATTAAATCTTTCAGATAATATCAGAAAATATGAATAAGGGTTGTTTGCTTATCTCACATAGTGATTAAGATTTTGTAAATGGTTAAGTAGATTTATGAAAGAAGATATGATAACCAAATATGGAGATTGAATTCTTTAATTAATCATAATTTTGAAAACATTTAAACAATGTCTAAAAGTTCAACAAAATAAATTTAACATTATCAATATGCTCACAATTTATAAATGAAAGGGACTTAAATCAACAAACTGTTTAGTAAATCATTCTTTATATTGATAATAACTTCAGGAGGAATTTTAAGATAACTGAAACATAGTTAATCTCACTTGATTATCTTGATAACAGTTAAACATATGAAGAGACAAAATGTAATGAAAATAGGGAAAACTCACAGAAGGAACAAAGTTGTATGAGACAAATTCAGAATCCTTCTTCTATTATTGATGATTGAAAAATTTGTACCATTTTGCTTACAAAAATTCGTTTATCCAAGGGTGAAACCCTTAATAACTCGAAACGAGAGTTAATTATACTAATTTCTAACACTCAGAAATATCATAAACTGATTACAATAATAGAATAGAGAAGAATAGAAGAAGGAAACAAATAGATGATATCTTTGTTTTCATGGAAGTTGTTGATGACTTGGCCCCTTTTGATGGAAGTTGTTGATGACTGGACCCTTGAAAATCCGTTATGTTGGCATGTTGTAAATATATCACTTTTACTCGACGGTCTCACAAAATTTATCCCATTTGTCTTGACTTGGGATTTCTACACTCATAATCTATTTGAAGATTTCATCTACCTCTGTATATCTGTCGAAAGTAGGCTTCTGAATGAACAAATGCTTGATTTGATGTTGAATGATCAAATCAAGCTGCAAAGCTTCCGGAAATGCTTTCCCTGTAACATGTCCTTTAGTACCTGCAAATTTTTACTTATCCACTACAATAGTATATAATTTTTTACAGTAATCTTCTAATTTAATCAATTTTTCATCTAATCCTACCAATCCTGGCATTCCTTTATGATTCGAGGCATTAAACTTTGTATGCAACCTTTGAAAAACAGTATTCAAAGCTTCACATGTTGTTTGCAGTTGATTGATTAAATTCCTCTTATATAAAACTTCTTGATCTCTAATACTGTTGCATTTATGTCCAGTATGTTGATTTCTTCCAAATCTTCTTTGTTCATTGAATTCAAGACCTTAATCATGTCAATGGCTTCATTTGGTTTTTTCTTGAGATTCTCTTTCTTCTCTTCTATTGTTGCTTTACACTTGGTGATGAGCTCTTGTTGTTCGAAAATAATCTGTATGGATGGCCATACCTCTGTCATAGACTTGCTGATGTCTTCCTAAATGTTTTGCTCGGCTTCAACCAATGTTCCTACCATTAAAGATTCACTTTCTAATTCTTTCACCTTAAGTCCCAACTTGTGATACTTTTGCATTTCCTTCATGTATAAGGTATCATTTCTGATCTTCTGTGATTCTAGAATCTGAAACCCTTGTTGCAAATTCTCATGTTCCTGCTTCTGAATAGCCAAATCATGTGTCAACTTTGTTGTATCAGTTGTGGTCAAGGATGTTGAAAGCTCTGTACCTACAAAAGATGTTTGAATTGTTGTATTAGGATCAGTAGCCACCTGTGCTGTTGATTTCTCCTTTAGTAATTCTTCAATATGTTTTTCCATCTTTTTTATTTGAATATTTTGATCAATGACCAATCTAAGAATCTCCTCTTTGTTGTATTCATTTTCAACAATTTCCTTTGTCTATGGATCTTCAGTTGAAGGTAATTTGAGTTGTTTGCGCAGAGCAGAGATGTCTGAATTCTTCTTTTTGATAATTTCCTCAATTTCCTTGAAGTATTTTGGATCATATCCAACTTTCACTACAAGATCCTCGAAAGACTTCAATCTGTTGTCTTTGGCCAATGAAGACAACTTTTCAATCTTAAGCTGAGATTGAAAATTTGACAATGCAGTGTTCAGTTTGGAGAGTGACATGGCTGTTGTTGTCATTATTGAAAAGAGCATCTCCCCAAACTATTTGTGCATGTTCATCTAATCTATAGGATGGATTTGACTTGCATCAAAATAAAACACGGTATTTTTATATTCAACATGAGTCTTTGGAAAAGGAATTTTTGCCTACAAAAAGGCCATTTGCATCCTTCCTTTCTCACCGTCAAAGGCAATGAGAATCATGTGCTGGGAAGTTGATGTTTGCTTCCAGAACTGACTATAGACATTAGATTTTAATGACTCATTTTTATGCTTAATGTTTAAGAATCTAGAGAAAATTTTTTGTTCTTCAGAAGAACTGGCATCTAAGAGCTAGATAATCTCCAAAGGTTCTCTATCGGGTGATGATGATGGAGGAGTCATAGGAACACTTGTCGATGTAGAAACTTCAGTCTCTCCCAAATCAATAATTTTTGGTTTTTCTCCCTCTAAAAGTGAAGTTGAACTAGGCTTTGGAATTTTATGTTGCAAGATAAACTCCTTCATGATTTATTTGGCATGTGGAGGCTCTTCTCTGACTCTTTTCTATTGCTTAATCTCGGAAATTGGGGTCTACACATTACAAGTTGAAAGAACTTGTTCATCTACCTCCTGAAGAGTGCCTTCAACCCATTCATCTTGATTCATATATTTTTCTATTTCTTCTCTAGAGGTATGAGTATAGGAAGTTGTTTTGAGTTCGACTCTCAGAGCAAAAATAATGCCATGGGGGTCATAAGACCAAGTGAAACTTGGTTGGAAACCCATTTTCTTTAACATTTCATCAGCTTCAGCACTAGCTGATCTAGTATTACAGATGAAGGATCCAATGCTTGCCTTGAGCTTGAACTGAGCTTTCCTTTTCCCTGAGACAAAATGGAGATCATCCATGTATATCATTTGTCTAATATACTCTAAGGAAAAGACTCTCATAGGGACATATCTAGGAAGCTTATATCGTTGGAGTTCACAGCCATATACACTAATTTTTGTGTAATTTTGGTATAAATACCAATCCCCAGTTTTGGCTTGCTCACTTAGGAGTAAGATACTTTTGATTTCTTCCCCAATTTTGGGTTCTGTCTGATTAGTAAGTAGTTGCTTCATTGGGTGTATGAAGCAGTCTATGAACTCTGCAAAAGTAGTTGTTGTTAATGTAGCCCTGACTAACTCTATCCAGTGAATCACTAATTGATTCACTCCTTGTGCATCCTGTTTATTGAAGTGGATAGGCAGCATCTCTTCCTGTTGAAAAAGAAACATGTGAATAATTATAAAGGTGTAGCTAAACACACCCTAAGCTGTAAAATTCATGAATTTCTCATGTATATTTTCAGCCAAGAATTGGTTGTAATTCTACATGAACAATGATGCTTTGTCTTTACTAAAAATTGATAAGAACCCCATGATGGGTTCATCAATTGTTTGGTCATTTGGGTATCCTAGAAGGTATGAAAGAAGTGAAATGCAGTGTTTAGAGGCTTCAGGTAAGATTGAAGATGAGTATGGTGGATTTTTCTTGGGCAATTCTGCACGCTCACGTAAGAATATCTCAAATATTTGAGCTCTCTATGGGAAGGTTAGCTTATGGTATAGGTCCATAAGAGCAGCATGTGAAAAATGGGATAGAGAATCAGATGAAGGGATGAGGAGCATTTGATTTATGGTCTCTGGAGAGATGGCGATCAGAATGTTTCCATTCTGAGCCACCACTTCTCTCTTTATGGGATCATATTGTGCTTGGTAACAGGAAATAAGGTCAGGGAAAGAATGGGTTTTTGGATAGGCAAACAAGGGCAAGATTGATTCCCAGAACCTGATAGGGTCTTGATTATCAGTGTGCTTCCGTTTGAGCCACAAATATAGCTCATGAAAATTGAATTCGCAGTGAGCATCTGAGACCTTAAAAAAGGCATCTATGAGGGGTATAAGATCAAAGTTGAGCTGTGGTGTAGGTGCAGGGATTTCTTCTGCAACCGTGTTGGTGACCTGCACTTCTACAACCACCTGCTTCTTTTATTTCCCTTTAGGGGTCACCTACTTTTTGGTCTTGGCTTTCGGGGCCATTTTAGACAAGGATATAGAATGGGAGAAAGAATTTGAAGATCGGGCGGTTGCAGAAAGGGTGACAGTGGTCGCAGAAATGATGACAGGGAACATAATACAAGTCTGATGACAAATAGACGAGAAGGTAAAGTGGTATAAAGCACTCAACAAACTATTTTATAGGTGGAAATATGATTTTAACGGCCTGTATAGTGACCTTAAGAGTTTAACGGTTCAGGAGCAGGTTTTTAATGAGAAACGACGCACCAAACAGTTAGGGGAGGATTGTGTGAACAACGGTTAGGGAGCGAAGGCGTAGGAGGGTAATGTTTGGATGACATGGCGGGGTGTTATTCATTGGATGGCCAACAGTTATGGCGTGGGAGGAAACAGTTGGAAGGATTTTACCATCATCGAATTTCAGGGCCCGGTGGGGGGGGGGGGGGGGGGGTACTGGTTTACGGTTTTGGGAGGAGGGGGTGCGAAGTCGTGTGGTATTGAAACATTTCACTAAGAGGAAGCCATTAAACACTTTTCTGACTTCCCCTCGCGTTAATGAGAAATGGTTGGGGGGGTCGCGAAGTGATCCTCCGCCGTCAATCTTGAGCAGGTGAAATATCATCCGTTGAAACTTTACAGTGCTTTATTCCTAGCTATTTGACCTATTATCCTCTAGTGACTTTAGGATAAAAAAAAAATGAGTGCTATATCATCTACTTAATTAGTGAAAATATAAATCCCATTTTGAAGCATTTAATTGTCATTAATTAATTTTTAATCATTTTGGTAACTCGGCGCATTTAAACAGGCAGCCATGATTTATTTTTTAAGACTAAAGCATTCACATTTTTATTTTGTTTTATTCCCTAAAAAAAAAAATTTCGGCCCTTTTTCTTTAGGGAAACTAACCCTAACATTTTTATTTTGACATGGATGCATAAAAACATATTTTTTCCTAACATTTTTAAATTTTTCTTTTTCATCCATATCCTAACTTAGCATTTTATTTTTATTTTTTCAACTAACAATGTAACTTATCAAAACCAAATAATGTTACAACAACAACTCCAGCTGGGGACTGCTTCCCCCTGTGGGATGCAGAGGACAAGCAATTCCATGTGCCTTCTCCTCAGGCTATGGAGTCTTTGCTATAGAAAACAAAATAGACTTGAAATTATAAAAGAAAATGATAATGTACAATGATGATCTGGGATCTCCTTCAGTACTATATATAATTTTTCAGAAATCTGCCATTGATAGCCCGTGTTGAGAACTGACATTCCAAATTTTGTAACACAAATGTGTTATTTCCATTTACCTCTGTAATGTTGAGTGGTCCAAACCATAGATTTTCAAACTTACCATGCTTGCCTTTGTCTTCTCTCCTAGCATCCCATCTTAAAACTAAATCTCCTTCTCTAAAATCTCTTTCCATAGCCTTTCTATCAAAAAAAATCTTCATCTTATTCTTATATTTCCTCAATTTGTATTGAATCTCATCTATGTTTTCATTTAATTCAATATTCTAATTTATTCTTCTATAGAAATCATCAGGTTCATCAGTATATTCTTGTAAAAACTCAATCACAGGGAAAGCCAAATTTGTAGGAAAAATAGCATCTTTGCCATAAACCAGCTGAAATGGAGATTTACCTGTTGATCTTTTGGGAGAAATCATGTTTGCCTAGACTGCGTAGATAAGATGATTGTCCCAATTTTTCTTATGGTCTTCTAAAGTTTTCTTGATCACCTTTACTAATCTCTTGTTAGATGATTCAGCAAGACCATTCCCTTGAGGATAATAAGGGGTTGAATGATGTAGTGAAATTGGATACTTTTGGAAAAATTCAATCATCTTTATACTACTAAATGATGTGGCATTGTTAGTCATTATTTTTTGTGGACAACCAAATCTAGATAGAATTTGTTCTTCAATAAATTTGATTACAACTGAATATGTGGCATTTCTAACTGGAATGGCCTCCACCCACTTGGTGAAATATTCAGTAGCAGTTAAAATCCATCTGTGCTGATTACTTGAAGCTGGGTGTATTTCTCCAATTAAATCTAGTCCCCATTGGGAAAATGGCGTTGAGACAACCACTGGAACTAGTGGAAGAGTTGCTAGTTTTTTCTTACCAGCAAACATCTGACATGGAACACAAGCTCTAACCTTTGCTCCCACTTATGAAAACAGAGTGGGCCAATAGAATAATGCCCTTAGTATTTTGTATGTTGTTGCTCTCCAAGCATAATTCCCTCCACATATTCTTGCATGAAACTGATCAATGATTCCTTCAGTCTCTGATTATGTCAAGCAAAGTAATAGAATGTTACGAGGATCTTTCTAGTACAAGTTGTCATTGATGATATAGTATTTGATGGATTTCAATTTAAGTGTTTTTCACTGGCTTTTTGAAAACTCAGATGGACACTCAAAATGGATCAAAAAATGAACAATATATGCATACCAATCTGATAGTACAAACTTTTCATCAATGTGAGCAAGAACTATTTGAGTTGAACAAGAAGGTTCTTGTGTATTATTTCCTTGAGAACCTTCGGAAGGTTCTTGTGGATTCTCCCCTTCTGCATTTAAGGAAGGTTCTTGTGGATTCTCCTTTTTTAGATTTGAAGAAGGTTCTTGTGTATGCTTCTCAGAGACTTCAAAAATAGATTTTATGCTTAACACTTTGCAATTAGATTCAGCTAACAATTTAGCTAAACCTTGTCCTTTTACTAACTTGGTGGTTTTAATGGTGAGGTCAAACTCAAGGATTTGAGTGATCCATCTTCCTCTTCTTCCATCAGTGTCTGGTTGTGTAAGAGCAGATTTTATAGCATTGTTAGGTACATAAGCAATAATTGCAGAATGGAGGACATACATTCTGAAATATTTCAGGGCTTGAACTAAGGCATAGGCTTGTTTTTCAATGATATCATACTTGATTTCTACATCTCTCATGACCTTGCTAAAAAATGCTATCGGTTGATCATGATAATCTTCATTTTTTTGCAAAAGGACTGCAGCAAGGGTGGTTTCAGAAGCAAAGGAGAATATACTGAAAGGCTCAGAGTAGTTTGGACAGGCTAAGGTGGGAGCTTCAAAAATGGCATTCTTTATTTTATCAAATTCATATCTTGCAGGAATGGTCCATTTGACTTCATGGTTATTTTTGAGCATATTTGTAATGTCTTTAACTATTTCAGCATAGTTAGGTATGAAGCTTCTCAAAAAGTTAATCTTTCCTAAAAATGCTTATATCTCTTTCTTATTTCTAGGTAATAATAATGATTGAATAGCAGAGAGACCCTTTTGGGATCTATTACTACTCCATCCTTTGAAATGATATGACCTAGTAACTTTCCTTCTTTGATGGCAAACAAGGACTTCTTGGGATTGAGAGATATTCTGAACTTTCTGCACCTGTCAAAAACCTTCATCAAGTGTTATAAATGTTTCTGATCTGATTCAGAAAAAATAGTTAAATCATCAAGATAAATAACAACAAATTTGTTTACCTTCCCAAAAAAGGATAAGTCCATAGCTCTTTGGAATGTTGCTCCTGCATTTGATAAGCCAAAATGCATCCTGGCATACATAAATGTACCCCAAGGAGTAGTAAAGTTCGCCTTTTCTCTGTCTTCTGAATTCACCAATCTCTTATTATAACCAAATAAGCCATCAAGAATGGAGAGTCTATTAGCGCATGACACCCTTTGGAGTAATTGATCCATCTTTGGAAGTGGATAGTTATCTTTCAGATATGATCTATTAAGGTTTCTAAAATCCATACAAAGTCTAATTTCACCATTATTTTTTCTAACAGGGACTAAATTGTCTACCCAATTAAAGGAACAATTATTTGGGCATCTAAAATATTTTTAAGTTCTTTTTCTATGGTGGGAAGCAGAACTGGATTCATTATTCTTATTTTTTGTTGATAGGGTTTTGCTTCTGGTTTTAGTGGAATTTTATGCTCTATCAAAGATGTGTCATAAGTTTTCAAATTAGCATAAGACCAAGCAAAAACATCTTTGTAATTCTTAAGAAGTTTGATATATTCAGATTTAATTTCAGAAGCTAAAGATGCGTAAAGTTTAATATTTTTAATCTCTTCATCAGTGCCAATGTTAGTTTCTTCAGTATCATCTTCTGGAGAAACAGAGAATGGATTTCTAGGAACATCATTTTGATCAAATAATTTTCTAAAGGAACTAGTCCTTTGGGGATAAAGTTATTTGACAGTTGTATAATATCATGATCAGCTACTTTTGAATTTAGATCTAAATTTTCCTTGTCTTTAGTAGCTTCATTTATGTCTGAGTAATCTTCTTCAATTTGTAATACAGAAAATTCATCAATAACTTGAAGAAAATATTTCAGTTGTTCATCATCTTCAAATATTTTCCAATGATTTAGATTATCTGGAATGGACGGCCTATATTTGACTTGAATTTGGTATTGTATCTGAGATTGATCTGGTATCTTAAAAGAACTGGCAGAAACATCTAATGAATCTGCATGAATGTTTTCATTTCTAGGAATAAAAGTGATATTAAAAGCATTAAAGGAGTTTTCAATGGTGTCCCAAATTTCATTTCTGTAAGTCCTGAGCCTAGAATGCTTTGTTTGACAAATATTCCTAACTTGTCTTACTACAAGTTATAGATCAGTAAAGACACTCAAATTTTGCACCTTTAAAATTTTGGCAAGCTGTAATCCTAGAATAAAAGCTTCGTATTCAACAACGTTATTTGTGACCTCAAAATCTAACTTGCATGATTGAGTGATATTTTCTTTATCAGGTGAAATTAAAACAACCCCTACTCCAGCTCCATCTTTGGTACAAGATCCATCAGAGAAAAGTTTCCAAATATCAGTTTGAATAGATTTAGGAGTTTCAACTACATCCTCAATCTTGAGTTGAGAATTCTATGAAATATCTAATTATAGTTGAAAGCAACTAAAGTCTTGGACAACTGCATAAATGGGATTTTTTCTAGCTTGATCTGATTTGCAAACAGTGTTTACGAATCTGACTTCCCTATATAACCTAAGGCTTTCTCCACCATATACAGGAATAGTGGCAAAAGACATATCCATTTGAAGAATCCCTCCTAATTTAGCACAACATGATCTTGATAAAATCATTCCAAATTTAGGGGGAATATCAGTGACAACTATGTCTAATACAACACTTTTGACTAGTATTTCATGTAAGGTAGCCACTAGGTATTTTATAAGTCCTAAACATTGCACTCTTTTAGAGTCAAAGGTATATAGGTCATGATAGGTTCAAGTGATATCTAAATTAAGTTGTTCCATAATGACCTTAAGCATAAGGTTGTGCGAAGCTCCATAATCCAACGTACAGTTGTATAGCAAGGAGTCATGCACTTTCAAAGTCACATAAAAAGGTGGTATGGATTCATCAATCATATCAGAACTAGGACCAAAGGCTATGGTGGGTATTTCATTTGCATACTAATAATATCCCCTTCAGCATCCACATTAGAGTTTTGGATCCATTTTGAAACTTGACTCTTATATCCAGGGTTTTTAGAAAGTTCTGAAAGTGGAATAAGAATTTTAACTCTTTCTAACTCTTTTTCCACATTAAAAGCAGTCAATATAGTTTTATCAATTTGAGCATAATCACTCGAATGATTTAGAGGTTGAATAGAAGCAGTTTAAGTTTCGGTAGTTTTTACTTGAGGCTCAATTATGACATGGTTTTTAGGAGGTCTACCAGGACCAGCTCTAGGTCTTAATTCATACCTTCTATTGAGTTCTGCAATCAAAAACTTAGAAAAGGCTTAATATTTAGAAACCTGAGAAGTATCTTGGTCTTCTTGAGTTATTTGACTTTGAGGAACATGAACAATGGCAGTCTGAAGAGATGTTTGATCTATGTTATTAATATATTCATTGATAGATAAAGTATTATCATCAGGTTTTTTATCATCAATCAACAATGGTGTAGGTACTTGTTGATCATTATGTGGTCTCTTAAAAAATTGTAATGAAGGATACTTTTTATACTGACCTTGGACCTGTGTTTGGGGTCTAGAAACAGTTTTTTTTATTGTTCTAGGTTGAGTTTAAATCTTTGAAATCCTATTTGATAGGTTTCTAAGAAGTGATGTGATCTCATCTATTCTTGCATCTTCATTTTTAGATTTAGAGGAAGAAGAAGCTTCCTGATTTGATTTTAATTTCTTCTCGGATTTTTCAGCTTTAGCTTTAATCTTAGCTGATACAGGCCTATTTTCTTCAACAACTATAGTATTTGTTTGCATATCTTCTAAGTTTCGGGATGTTATTTCTCTTAACATGACAGAAAATTCATCTTCAAAGGCTTTTAAAAATCTAACCTTAGCTACTACTACAAGAGGTTTACAATCAAGAGGCATCTTGTGATAAAGTTTATTAAAACTTTTGATGAAATCAACAATTGGTTCTCCGTAATTTCTTTTAAGTTCTTCAAATTCAATTAATAAATACAAAGGCTCCTTTTTCACTCCTCATTTATTTTTAAAGATATTAGTTAATTCTTGACAGGATCTAATAGAATTAGTTGGTAATTGGCTAAACCAAATCCTGGAATTTCCTTCTAGGGATTGCACAAACAATCTCATATAAACATTTTCATGTTCTATGTTCATGTTATCAGCAAAATCTAGAAATGTTTCCAGATGATCTTTAGTTGATAAACCAGTTTCTCCATTAAATCTAGGGAGATGTTTTAGATATCCAGGAGGAAAATCATTTAGAAGAGAAGGAAGTAAGAGGGAAGCATATCTTGCTTCTAAAATTGGTATAAAACCAGCCATATTTGAAGATGTAGAAGTAGAAGAATGAGTATTAGTATTTGAAGAAGAATAATTAGAGTTTGTAGATGAAGATGGAGAAGAAGGAAGTGAGGAATGAGGTGGAGAACGAGGAGGAGAATGAAATGGGATGGAAGACCTTCTTTGGTACCTTAAAGGAGTTCGAATGACCAACTTTTGAACCTCTTCTTCTCCTTGATTTTGTTCAAATAAAGGATTAGAATAAAGAGAAAAGAGATCTTCTGGTTGGTGTGAAGTAGAAGGTGCAGAATATGTAACAGGGGAAATGAAATCAATAGGTTTGAATCAGGGTAAGTTTAGATCCAAATCCTGTTCTGATATAGGAGATTAAGAAGTTTCCTCGGGTAATTTATAGGATTCTAAAGAATGAACTAACAAGGCTGATTGAAAATCCACTCCTTTGGATACTAACTCATGCACTCTCAGAGGTATGTCTTCTGATTCTAAAGGAATAGGTCCAGATCTGAAAGGATCGGGAATTATATTGATCTCCTGTTGAGGGGTAGAAGAAGGGTTTTGATGCCTTCTTCTGCAAGAAGTTTGTCTTACCAGTCTCTTTGGATCTGATAAAGGTAGGACAATTTCAAAGTCATAATGAGACTTGGTATGCTTGAAGGAGCCAGTTTGGTCACAGTGAAGTCCCCAAGTGAAAAAATTGGCCTAAATAAACCTTTAATCACCTTTAAAGGAATAGGGTTTTATCGTTGTCCCAGGGAAAACAAATGAAATTCATTCCCTGACAACGACGCCAAACTGATGTTGTCCTTTGAGATAATTGGGGTTAATAATTATGCCAAAGCATCTATAATGTTTTGTTGTGTTTTGAAATTTAGGATAAACAACGTATAAGATAACTTTTGCAAACATTTATTGATTAAATCTTTCAGATAATATCAGAAAACATGAATAAGGGCTATTTTTTTATCTCACACAGTGATTAATATTTTGTAAATGGTTAAAAAGATTTATGTAAGAATATATGATAACCCAATATTCAGATTGAACTCTTTAATTAGTCATAAGTTTGAAAACCTTTAAAAAATGTCTAAAAGTTCAACAGAATACATTTAACGTTATCAAGATGCTCACAATTTATAAATGAAAGGGACTTACATCAACAAACTGTTTAGTAAATCACTCTTTATATTGATAATAACTTCAGGAGGAATTGTAAGCTAACTGAAACATAGTTAATCTCACCTGATTATCTTGATAATAATTAAACATATGAAAAGACAAAACGTAATGAAAACAGGAAAAACTCAAAGAAGGAACAAAGTTGTATGAGACAAATTCAGAATCCTTCTTCTATTATTGATGATCGAAAAACTTGTACAATTCTTCTTACAAAAATTTGCTTATCCAAGGGTGAAACCCTTAACAACTCGAAATGAGAGTTATTTATACTAATTTCTAAAACTCAGAAATATCCTAAACTGATTACAATAATAGAATAGAGAATAATATAAGGAAACAGATAGATGATGTGTCTCTATTTTCATAGAAGTTGTTTGTGACTTGGCCCCTTTTGATGGAAGTTGTTGATGACTAGACCCTTGAAAATTTGTTGTGTTGGCATGTTGTAAATATCACACTTTTACTTGATGGTCTCACAAAATTTATCCCATTTGTCTTGACTTGGGATTTATACACTCATCATCTTTCTGAAGATTTCATCTACCTCTGTATATTTGTCGAAAGTAGGCTTCTGAATGAACAAATATTTGATTTGATGTTGAATGATCAAATCAAACTGCAAAGATTCTAGAAATGCTTTCCTTGTAACATGTCCTTTAATACCTATAAATTTTGACTTATCCACTGCAATAATATATAACTTTTTACAATAATCTTCTAATTTAATCAGTTTTTCATCTAATCCTACCAATCATGGCAGTGCTTTATGATTCAATACATTAAACTTTGTATGAAACCTTTGAACAACAGTATTCAAAGATTCACATTTTTTTTTGCAGTTGGTTGATTAAATTCCTCTTCTGTAAAACTTTCTTGATCTCTAAGACTGTTGCAATTCTGTCCATTATGTTGATTTATTCCAACTCTTCTTTGTTTCTTGAGTTCAAGACCTTGATCATGTTAGTGGATTCACTTTTATTTTTCTTGAGATGCTCTTTCTGCTCTTCTATTGTTGCTTTGCACTTGGTTATGAGCTCTTTTTGTTCGAAAATAATCTGTATGGATGGTCATACCTCTGGCATAGACTTGTTGATGTCTTCCCAAATGTTCTGCTTGGCTTCAACCAATGTTCTTGCCATTAAAGATTCACTTTATAATTATTTCACCTTAAGTCCCAACTTGTGATACTTTTACATTTCCTCCATGTATAAGGCATCATTTCTGATCTATGATTCTAGAATCTAAAACCTTTGTTGCAACTTCTCATGTTCCTACATCTGAATAGCCAAATCCTGTGTCAACTTTGTTGTATTATTTGTGGTCAAGGATGTTAAAAGCTTTGTGCCTACAAAAGATGTTTGAACTGTTGTATTAAGATCAGTAGCTGCCTGTGTTGTTGATTTCTCCATTAGTAATTCTTCAATTTGTTATTCCATCTTTTTTATTTGAATATTTTGATCAATAATCAATCTGAGCATCTCCTCTTTATTGTATTCATTTTCTGCAATTTCCTTTGTCTATGGATCTTCATTTGAAGGTAATTTGAGTTGTTTGTGCAGAGCATAGATGTATGCATTCTTCTTTTTGATAATTTCCTCAACTGCCTTGCAGTCCTTTGGATCGTATCCAACTTTCACTACAAGATCCTCCAAATACTTCAATCTGTTATCTTTGGCCAATAAAGAGAGCTTTTCAATCTTAAGTTGAGATTAGACATTTGACAATGCAATGTTCAGTTTGGAGAGTGACATGGTTGTTTTTGTCATTGTTGAAAAGAGCATCTCCCCAGACTGTTTGTGCATGTCCATCTGATCTATTGGATGGATTTGACTTGCACCAAAAGAAAACACAGTCTTTTTATATTCAGAATGAGTCTTTGGAAAATGAATTGTTGCCTGCAAAAAGGCCATTTGCATCTTTCCTTTCTCGCTGTCAAAGGCAGTGAGAAGCCTGTGATGGGAAGTTGATGTTTGCTTCCAAAACTGACTGTAGACATTAGATTTTAATGCCTCATTTTTATGCTTAATGTCTAAGAATCTAGAGAAAATGTTATGTTCTTCAGAAGAACTGGCATCTGAGTGTTGGATAATCTCCAGAGGTTCTCTAGTAGGTGATGATGATGGAGGAGTCATAGGAACACTTGTCGATGTAGAAAAATTAGTCTCTCCCAAATCAATAATCTCAGGTTGTTCTCCCTTTAAAATTAAAGTTGAACCAAGCTTTGGTTTTTTGTGCTGCAAGATAAACTCCTTCATGATTTCTTTGGCATGTGGAGGCTCTTCTCTGACTATTTTATGTTGCTTACTCTCAGGAACTAGGGTTTGCACATTAGAAGTTGAAATAACTTGTTCATCTGCCTCCTAAAGAGTCCCTTCAACCCATTCATCTTGATTTTTCTATTTCTTCTCTGAAGGTATGAGTATAGGAAGTTGTTTTGAGTTCGACTCTCAGAGCAGAAATAATGCCATGGGGGTCATAAGACCAAGTGAAACTTGGTTGGAAACCCATTTTCTTTAACATTGCATCAGCTTCAGCACCATCTGATCTGATATTACAGATGAAGGATCCAATGCTTACCTTGAGATTGAACTGAAATTTCCTTTTCCCTGAGACAAAATGGAGATCATCCATGTTTATCATTTGTCTAATATACTCTAAGGAAAAGACTGTCATAGGGACATATCTAGGAAGCTTATATGGTGGGATTTCATAGCCATATACTCTAATTTTTGTGTAGTTTTGGTACAAATACCAATCCCCGGTTTTGGCTTGCTCACCCAGGTGTAATATCCTTTTGATTTCTTCCCCGATTCTGGGTTCTGTCTGTCTAGTAAGTAGTTGCTTCACTGGGTGTATGAAGGAGTCTATGAACTTTGCAAAAGAAGTTGTTGTTGATGTAGCCCTGACTAACTCTGTCCATTGAATCACTGATTGATTCACTCCTTGTGCATCATGTTTATTGAAGTGGATAGGCAACATCTCTGCCTGTTGAAAAAGAAACATGTGAATAATTACAGAAGTGTAACTAAACACACCCTAAGTTGTAAAATTCATGAATTTCTCATATATATTCTCAGCCAAGAATTGGTTATAATTATACATGAACAATGGTGATTTGTCTTTACTAAAAATGGATAAGAACCCCATGATGAGTTCATCAACTGTTTGATCATTTGGGTATCCTAGAAGGTATGAAAGAAGTGAAATGCAATGTTTAGAGGCTTCAGGAAAGATTGAGGATGAGTATGGTGGATTTTTCTTGGGAAATTTTGCACCCTCAGGTAGGAATATCTCAAATATCTGAGCTCTATGTGGAAAGGTTAATTTATGGTAGAGGTACATAAGAGGAGCAGGTGAAAAATTGGACAGAGAATCGTATGAGGGGATGAGGAGAATTTGGTTTATGGTCTCTGGAGAGATGGTGATCAAAATGTTTCCATTCTAAGCCACCACTAATCTCTTTATGGGATCATACTATGCTTAGCACCAAGAAATAAGGTCAGGGAAAGAATGGGTCTGTGGAAAGGCAAACAAGGGCAACATTGATTCTCAGAACCTGATAGGGTCCTAATTATCAGTGTGCTTTTGTCTGAGCCACAGATGTAGCTCATGAAAATCGAATTCCCAAGGAGCATCTGAGACCTTAAAAAATGTGTCTACGAGGGGTATCAGATCCAGGTTGAGTTGTTGTCTAGGCGCGTGGATTTCGTTTGCAACCGCATTGGTGACCTGCACTTATTCAACCAAATGTTTCTTTTCTTTCCCTTTAGGGGTCACCTTATTTTTTTCCTTGGCTTTCGGGGACATTTTAGATATGGATATAGAATGGGAGAAATAATTCAAAGATCGGGCAATTGCAGAAAGGGTGACAGTGGTCGCAGAAATGATGACAGGGAACAGAATATAGAGCTGATGAAAAATAGACAAGAAGGTAAAGTGGTATAATTAACTCTGCAAACTATTTTATAGGTGGCAATATGAGTTTAACGGCCTGGATAGTGACCGTAGGAGTTTAACGGTTCAAGAGCGGGCTTTTAATGAGCAACAGTGCACCAAATGGTTAGGGGAGGATCGTGTGAACAACAGAGTGTAACAGTTAGGGAGCGAAGGCATAGGAGGGTAACGGTTGGATGACATGGCAAGTTGTTATTGGTTGGATGGACAACGGTTATGGCGCGGGAGGAAACGGTAGGAAGGATTTTACCATCTGTGGATTTCGGTGGGGGTACCTCCCGGTTTATGGTTTTGGGCGGAGGGGGTACGAAGTCGTGTGGTATTGACACGTTGCAAAATGCAGCGGTTAAAACCACTTTTCAGACCCACCCCCGCCCCCCCCCCCCCTCCCAAACCCCCCTCCCCCCCTCGTGTTAACGAGAAATCGTTGGGGATTCACGAAGTGATCCTCGGCCATCGATCTTAAGCGGGTGAAAGATCATCCGTTGAAACTTGCCAGCGCTTTATTCCTTGAGATTTGACCTTTTGTCCTCTATTAAATTTAGGATAAAAATAAAATGAAAGCTATATCATCTGCTTAATTAATGAAAATATAAACCCCCTTTTAAAGAATTTAATCTTCATTAATTAATTTTTAAACATTTTGGTAACTCGACGCACTTAAACATGTGGCCATGATTTATTTTTTAAGTCTAAAGCATTCACATTTTTATTTTGTTTGCTTCCCTAACGTTTTTTATTTTTTCCTTCTTTCTTTAGGGAAATTAACTCTAACATTTTTATTTTGACATGGATGCATAAAAACATCATTTTTCCTAACATTTTTTAATTTTTATTTTTCATCAATATCCTAACTTAGCATTTTATTTTTATTTTTTCAACTAACATGCTAAAATTATCAAAACCAAATAATGTTACAACAGTAACCCTGCAGATTCTGACATAAACGAAGGCATCCCATGCTGGAAAATGCTTGAGTGAAGTAAGGGTCCTCCTCCAATAGTTTCATATCCATTGGTTCATATCTCACAATTGAGCCTCCTTTATATTGCTTCCTTTGTGCCATGGCTTCAACACTGCTTGCCACCTGCAAATTACCCTAAAGACAGCTATACCAGCTATTGACACCAACATACCTTCCCTAAAGATAGTAAGACCAACTCACATGCCAATGAAAACGAACTTTCGACATCAAAACCAATTTGAATGACAATAAGATCGAGCTTATGATATCAAAGCCAATTTAAAATGGAAATAAAACTATATAGGAATGAAGTTATATGGTTTGAGCATTTTGGAAATGATGGATAAAGACAAATAGCACGTAATCATGACCCACATGACTTTGTCCACAACCATTTAAAAAAAATTGTACCATTACCATATCTTTACAACAGCAACAGACTTTCGTAGCAGGACAAGTGTTGAAGAGATGGATCTGCTACGGAAGTGTGAAGAACTTCTATAGCAAACCCTCGGTTTGCTTAACTGAAATTGCTACGGAATTTTGTAAAATTGTCAAAATGCCAATTATGACCAGATAAGCCCGATAGATGTGTAATATTTTATTTTCACCTTTATGTTGACATCCCACTTAAACTCAAAATGGAGCTACAAATTAACTATAATACTAAAATGACCTTTGTTCATGTGATTATTTTTAAGAAAACTCAAAACCCTAACTAATTTAACCAAATTGACTCAAAGACAAAATCTAAGTGTTATCTTAGATAACAGAATAGATGCATCTAGATTTCATTTGTACATTCGATCTTGGAGCTCTAGACTTCCCAACGAGATCAAGGAACTTTTGGCTAAGTTTGTAACGCCTTTCTAGGTAAGTTTTACATGTGTCGCTTTTTGTTGTTTTTTATATCGCTTTTGCTTCTATGAGTGATAAATATTGTTAGCTTGTACAAGTGTTGGTTCAGTCTGTTGTTCACTTTTTCTAATTGTCGCATTAACTTCTTTATTTTTTCCCACCAACAATTGTCATTGTTTGGTCATTTTATGCATGTTCGTTTTTCCTTTTTCATGCTTATTTCTAGCACTTAGTTTTCACTAATATAGCTTCCCCTCAGCCCGATCCAAATTCCTTCTTGCCCCACCACCTAGATCTGTTATTCTTATCTCTCCTTCCTAGGAATATATGCATAATCCTGGCATGTAGTTTCCTTATCCAACTGCACAATTCACAGTCTCAAGGCTCAATATTCCAGCTTGGCCTCTGAGACTACGCAATGCACACTCACTAGCTTACCCAACTTCACATTACGTAGTGCCAATCGTGAGCCTTCAGCCCTTTCCACTGATACTGCGTAATGTGAAGTCTCTTCATTTTTCTTGATTGGGATTGTGCATTGTGCAGTCTCGAGCCTCTATTTGTCACCTTGTCTACTGAGACTGTGAAATGTGCAATTCATGAGCCTAGTATTTGATCCTTAGTTTAGAAACTGTGTAATCTTTCCCTTAAGTCTCTGAGTTTTTGTCTTGATATTGCAGAATATGTTGTTTTACTTGAGCTAATTTTGTTTACCATGAGTGCATCTTGTGAAACAGGTACTGCAACTTTTGAGGTTATCTCTCTCTATCAATTTTTTTCAACATGGCACCAACGAGATATACCTCCAAAGACACCAAAGAAGGCAACACTAGTGAAAAATTTGAGATAACCCTTGTCACCACACCAGTTCTTTTAGATACTTAATTGTTCATTGAAAAAGATTCAAATATTGCATGGCATTCGGTGAAATATGCATTCACGACAACTAGTTACAAAGTAGATCTTGAAGACATACATGTTTATACCAATGTCCAGAAGTTATGAGTGGATAATGTTGCATGTAGGTATCTGGTCTTCCCTTGCACAGACATCATCAAGTGGAGCCTGTCACACACAAATTCAAAGAGCATGATCCTTAGCAATGCCAACATACAAAGGCCTTCTTCATTCATGAAACATGATTTTCAGCTAATGTATCATTTTCCCTCACCAAAAGTTTACATGGATTCTCATACCTACATAGTCGCCAACTAACTGAGCACTAAATATCTCATCAAAGGTTGGGAGAAAGAACCATCCAAATTATGACAGACACCCAACAACACTTACAAGACCAAATCTCTCAGAAAATCATTCCAATACTTGATAGTTCTATGTTGTCGAATCGATGGTCAAAAGAGTATTGAGACCTTTCCCAAAGGTTGGGCATTCTTACTGCATCAAGTGGTGAATTATGGGAAAGAATTCAATTGGTCGGCCTTGTTGTCTTAATAGTTAAATATCCATGTAACCAGTGCCAAAAATCCTCCAAAGGGTAAGTTGGTCAGATTCTACATGTTTTCTTACTTGTTGGATGCGATATGTGCTCAGAATGCTTTTCCTGGCATGAAGTGGACTTGGTCACCAAAGGAATTTGATGTCCACATTCATTGCAAATTGCTTTCAGAGTGAAGCTATAGGGGATACATTGATAAGTCGACTGATCAATTCCTCATACCATTGTACAAGATGATATTTGAGGAAGATCCACCTTGCATAGGCAATGGAAGCAGTAGAAAAACTTGTCGATTGGTTTGCCTCACCGTATGGCACCTACCTCAAAGTGTTTGGTGGTCATATGTCCACATCTGCTACCGAGGTATGCCACCAACAAATTGGTCATGTAGGAAGTAGCTTATCATCTTTAGACAGCTTTATTAGAAGTTTTTCATAGGAAGAAGAAAGCACCTTGGCCAACTCTTCCTTTTCAAATTGGATCGTACGAGATCAAGAACCTAAAGGTTGTGGAGACCGAGGGGAAATAGTTAGGGAAATTTGAGTTTGATATTATGTAATTTCTTTCGTATGATCCTAGAAGTGTTTGCAAAAAACACTATGCAAATATACATTGCAATTGGCTAAGCAAGAAGTTTTCCAGGCCTGAGGAGGAAAAGATGAAGAATTGTTATAATGCATCCAATCCCCATGCACCAGTCAGCTTTGCATGTAAATCGCAGGTCAATCCCGAGAAAGAAGTAACTTTGGAAGAAAAAACATTAAATAGGCGCAACCCAATGCGCAGAAAGGGGAAACGAAAGGTTGTGCACAGTCTAACAAAAGAACAAAGTCGCAAATGGAAAGCGGACCCAATCATCTTGAAAGTGACCATAGCAACGGAAAGAAAGAGGAAGAATAAGGAGGAGGAAGAATTAAGGCAGAAGGAATAACAAGAACATAAAGAACAAGAAGGGAGGCAGAGACAAGAAGAATAAAAGTGGAAGAAGGAAGAGGAAGAAACAACACTGAAGCAAGATGAAGACAAAGAACAAAGTCAGCTACTTGAAGAAGAAAACAAGCAGCTACAAGACAAAGAACTTGCCTAGGAAATCAAAGACTTGATAATGGTCCAAAAATCAGAGGTAGAACCAGAGCAACAATATCAAGATGTCAATCTCATGCCTTGCACGCAGCATATCACCACTTAGTCTCCCCCTCCTCCTACATAAGGGCAAGCTGTAGGTGAGGAAGAGGAAATTTCTCCTTTGATGAAGGTCCGGTGATGGATATCTACAATTTAACTTTTAATGAACTGTAGAAGAAGATTGTTCAAGAAATCAAGAAGCACTTCTCGGACGACCTCACATATCCTACTTTTATCAAAGAAAAGGTGAATATTATGGACACCAAGAAGAATCCAGAAGCTATTGTCGCTTCCAAATTGGCCTTTGCAGGAGCCTCCAAGTCAAACATAGAGCATTTGATGGCAAAGAACTTAGAGGCTGCAAAGCAATAGATTGAACACCTCTAGGAAGAGGCTCAAAAAGCAGCTCCCACACATGTGTATTTAGAAGAACTCAAGGCATCCATACTTGGTGAAGTATTGACATTGGGAGACACCATGAGTAACCTCTAAAAGGATCTAGTCACCATGCACAAAGTAGTTTTCTACTTTCATGACATGCAAAATAAATGTAGAGAGAATGCTAAAGCTCTCAAGGTTGTTCACGCAACTATCGATGTTGTGCAAGAGTGGGGAATGCAGTATAGAGCTGCACCTCCTAAGTTGTTGAAGAAGACAAGGCAACAAGCCGAGTTGGAGAAGGCAGAAGTTTGGATGCGCATCCAAAGAAATAAGAAACTCAACACTTTCTTCACCAACATTCATTCCTCTTAAACAAAGTTTTATAACAGTGTCAATTTCATGGTGAAGTGATAAGTCACACGATATCCCTTCAGTCGGCTCACTTACCGAAGCTAAAGGTAGAAACAAGGTTAGACAGGAAGTTCAAGAATACTTAGACTAATTTAGGCAAATTTCTTCCAAGTGAGATCTAGAGGTTAATAGACTTTATATGCAGAAGTATATTAGTGGCCCTGCTAAGATAAAAACCATGTTATTCTTGTTGAAGAAGGAAATGCAAACTGGCTCCAAGACCATGTACCTAGATGAAATGGAGGCAAGATTTTTCTTCCATCCTAACCCCATCACAAATTTTGGGGAATTCATCGCATAATATAAAGCTTGGCATCGCTATGTGATAAAAAAACCACAAGTTGAAGTGATTGAGTTGGAGTTTCCCCAAACTCAAGCTTAACATGTTGTTTGTCTTATTAGGCTTGTTTGGTTGACTCTACCGAATTTTGTCTTAAATGGGTATTTATAATATTGTATCTAAAATATTTGTGTAAGTGGAAGTCCAAGCATCATTTTTAGAATATGAAATGTTATTTTGTAAAATAATTCAAAGATTCATGAGGGAATTCAAATGGTAACAAAGGGAGATGGATATTCATTTCATATGTTATAAATATACCCTCATAACTCATGTAAAAGGATTTCGGCTGGTCTTTGGCTAGGATCGAAAGCTAGGGAGTTTTGTTGAGAGCCTTGGATTTTCCATAGAATAGAGGGAGTATATTTATTTTGGGGAGAAGGTTTTGGCTTCATGTTCCACTAATGGCGCTAGTGGTTTGTCAATTACATATTTATGTTTGGAACTTTCACTTTAATAAAATCTCACAGCCGACGCGTTTTCATGCATATGTTGTGAATATAGTAGGACTATTATTCTTATGTTTGCAATATATGTTATTTCATTTACAATAAATCTTATGAACTAATTCGTTTGAATTATTATGAATCTTGTTTAATGTGTGTTGTTATGTATTTCAGATATGGTTATCTTGTGAATTATTGTGTAGGCTAACTTATGATTCCTTTTATCCTTGTGTGTTCCTTTCAAGTTGCGTACTATTATAGGATTTTAAGGGGCTCACTTACGGCACCCTTTTTGTGATATAACTTCTCATGCATTGCACTTGACTCTTCACAAAGTTATACACTTGCTTCACCAAATTTACGAGTACATCATTCTATGCATCATCACAGCCAAGGCATACCACTAAAACCCACTATTTCAGCAACTGGACCATATTCCATATGGGGCTCCTACTCCAAATGGTGTGAGGTCTAATTGAGACTTCATATCGGGGATACCCCCTAATGTTGGAGGGTCTAGCACTGTCAGCATAACCCAACTGAGAAAAACACCTCCTCTGTTTTTACTATATGAGATGAGACAATGACCAATTACAATGACAACCTCAATCCTTGAAGCTCAACCTACACTACAATATTCATCTCCTCCTCATGATTCTAGTCTACCCAATACTTAGGCAATATAGGAATCATTTCCTCCTATTTCCTTGTGAAAATCCTAAGGAAATTAGCTTCTAAAGAATAGGAAAAGATCTTATTTGCTCACACAATTTCCAAGATAAAAGCCTCACTTTCTACATGCAAACGTTGTACACTCACTAGTATACAATAATTATTACATTTCTGCCTTTTTCCTCCACTCAACTAGGAAATTCAAATTCCATGCATGACTAGGGATATTTTTAGTAAATTTACTAGCTAACTGAGATATTAGTGAGTTAACAACAGTTACAACTACTCAACTGAACTCATGCGGACTCTATTCATGACTAGAGCTCAGATAATTGAGTTTCACTAAATATAACTCCATTAATTTTCTAGATCTTAGCAATCAACTCATGCACAAGTCTACTTCTTGCCTACAAACTCCAATTGATTGACTTAAATAAGTGACTTGGCCATGTGACTCCTGCTAACAACAACTCAAGTCATCCTACTGATGTGGAAATTTGAATTTATCCATTTGACTAAGGCACGAGTCAAATGAATCATTTTCTTGATACAATTTAACACAACTATATCACACAAGTCAATTCCACTTCCAAAGGAGAAATGATTGAGTTTATTGTTCAACATTTTTCTTCTTGATGTCACTCACTTGCCAACCAACCAAACATAGAATTTAAAAAAAAAAAAGGAAAAGATAAATTCAATGATGTAATGAACTCAAGATATTTCAAAGATGCAGATATCACCAGAAATCCCCTAAATCAATCTGACTTGAATTTATTTTTCAAGATTAATTTATAATAAAATGGGAAAAAGGTTATGAAAAGCAGAATTACATCACCCATGGAAACAAAACATAAGAATATAATCTTTTCATTTAATTTTTTACTTCAAGAGAAGCTCCTCCTAAAATCCAGTGATATAATATTTCACATTATCATTTAAAAAACAATCGATAAAGAGTGAGGCCAAAACCCTAACGATCTAACATAGAAACTAAAAGCAAAGTACAAATTGAGCAAGCTCTAGTTTGAATGACTTTCTTGATTTAAATGTTAATGGTATTTCTCACCGTATGTTGAAACCCTGCAATTTCCTCAAGTTAATAACAATAAAAACTATTAACTCTCCCAAAAACAAGAACAACCAAAACTAATCCAAGTTAGACCATTGTCAACTAGGCAACATCTTGTTTTAGATAACTATTAGTCAAGTTGGTATGCCAAATTAATTTTAAAGAGCAATAAGAAAGAAAATCAGAGAATGTGACCATACCTAAGGGTTTGAAATTATAGGTCTGAGGCTCGCACGTGTCTAGGGTTTCTGTTTTCCAATCGCACGCTCATAACTAGAAATTTTTTACCACAGTCGCACGCACAGAGCATTCCTCAGTGTGGCTGAGAGGCTAAAGTCGCACTCACAATGACCTAAAGTGAGCGACTGGGGTTTTGAGGCAAGTATGGAAGAATTCGTCCCCGGTCACACACTTACAGTATTCCTCAGTGTGATTGGAAAGGCAGAGTCACACGCATAGACTCTTGAAGGGTGCGACTATGAGTTTGAGACTGGTCTAGGTTATTTTGTTCTCAATCGCACGCTTAAATTTCTCCTAGGAGTGACACGTCGCTTGCATACAGTGTCTCACAAAGAAACCAGGAAGTTACAGTCATGTACATAATATATTGATGAGTGCAACCAAAGGCTTGAGCTAAGTTTTGACAGTTGACTGTAGTTTACTACAATTTTTTGATGGCTGGGAGGTTTCTCTCTGCTTTATAGTAATTCTGAATGTCTGATTTTGTTTCTGTATTGGCTAAATATTTGGTGGAATTTTATGTATTGGGCTCATTGTACTCTCTGTTGAAACATTTTATGACAATCTAATAAGAAGAAGATTTCAAAGAGTTTTCCCTCTTATGGGTTTATTCCGTAGTCTTCGACCAATTCTTCATTAAGCAATGCATTCAAGTATTAACAATGTTTCCAATCATAGGCAGTAACTGAATATAGAAAAATATATGTAATGAAAAAGGAGACAATAGCACAACCACAAGATGCATGAGCGACTTGGCCTATTGGAAGCTCCTCTGATGCGCCCTCCTCAACCACCACCCCGATATGCCGACCACATGATGTCTTCTTATTTTGACTATCTTTTGGCATGTATGGTTATCTAGCCCTTCGGAAATAAAGGCTCACAGGAAAAAACTTTTTCACTATGCTCCAACTCTCCTAGCAAACAAATATGGTCGGAGTGAAGCTGGGAGAGTCGTTTAGGCTCATTTTGTATTTTATATTTTCATGCTAATATAATAGAAGTTATTTTACCAACAAATATATATATATATATATATATATAGATATAGATATGTCGAGGAAATATCAAGGCAAATCCACATGAAAGGATCACAGTCTATCAGCTTATTAGCAAAGCCTAACCTTGATGACGTCGAGGAGAATTAACCTCGTGATCTGCCATTAATAGTGTGCTTTAGCAACAGGAACTCGACCAATTAAGCTAACCCTCAAAGCTATATATATATATATATATATATATATATATATATATATATATATGTATATATGTATATATATGTATATGTATATGTATATGTATATGTATGTATGTATATATATATATATATATATATATATATATATATATATGTATATATATATATATATATATATATATATATATATATATATATATATATATATATATATATATATATATATACATATATATATATATATACATATATATATATATATATATATATATATACATATACATATATATATAATGTATATGTATATATATATATATATGTATATATATATATATATATATATATATATATATATATATATATATATATATATATATATATATATATATATATGTATATATATGTATATATATATATGTATATATATATATATATATATATATATATATATATATATGTATATATATATGTATATATATATATACATATATATATACATGTATACATATATATATATGTATAGATATATATATATATATATATATATATATATGTATACATATATATATATATATGTATAGATATATATATATATATATATATATATATATATATATATATATATATATATATATATATCAATTTCAATAATTTTAATATATCTCGTTAGCACAAGGGGTATCTATAATATTACATATTTAGCACAAGGGGTATCTATAATATTACATATTTTTGGTCATTGATTAATATTTTTATAAGATCATAAATTACGTATTTAAATTAATAAAAACAATATAAATATATATAATTTTTCCGTACGGAATTTCCCTCTTGGATGAACTCCCCTCTAGCCATCTTTTCCACCCCTATATGTTGTCAAATGATGTTTTAAATAATTTAAGTATTTTCAGGCATTGGTTTCATGTCTTGCGAGAACATGTTTTTGTAGGTATTCAGGAGGCTAAATGGGAAAATCCTAGCCACGACCACTTTTGTCTTGTGTCTCTGATCTCAGGTGGCCACACGGGAGGAGTTTTGGAAGGACCTTTGCCTTGCAAATGTGGCCCTCACTCGACTCGCAAGGGGTTTTTGTCGTGAATGAAGCAGGAAGCTACAGGAAACTGTATGTCTTGTGTTACCATGTTAAACCATGGCTTTCCATGGACAAACTCATTTTCCTTTGTTCATTCACTCAATGAACAACAAGCTCTACCATGTTTTTTTCTATGACAAGATATTTAGATTCTTGCAATGTTTCATGAGGAAGAGCAAGGAAATGCAGCAGTGAGCAGCTTCGGTGAAATGAAGGGGTTGAAGGTGAGCTAGGTAGTGATGGTGAAGGGATTCATCCTGAGGGTTTTTTAGGTTATGGATAGTAAAATCATTAGGAAGATAATGATGGGAAATACATGTACTAATAGTTCCAAAATTATGCTTAACTATCCAAATCTTAATCAACCACAATCCAAATTTGGACCATCAAGTGATCACATGGTGGTTAGGAGTGTCTAAGTAAAAACAACAAACGTTGGATGTATGTATCTCTCTGTGTTTACTACCCCTTTCAATATAAATCATGTCAAATTTGCACAATCTTTAAGTTCTTAGATACTCCATGAGTGAGTTTAGGGATTTTAGTTACTACTTTTGAGGGCTTCAATCCAAATCCGAGATTTATTGTGTAATATCTCCAAATACCAACCAAAAATCCTAGACAAAATATGCTCAGTATTATTTTGACCTTCATATTTCATTTCCCTAGTACCCAATAGACATTACTCCAGTCGTAAGCTCATATGATGATGATGATAAAAATGAATTTTATTTGGACTCGTTTATTTGTAGACCAAAACCCCAAAACCCAAATCATTGCATTTCACATGTCCTGCGCATTTCTCATTGCATTACGTCTATTTTTCATTTATTTTTTTTAACTTCGTCATCATCTTGCGAGTCAAGATGGGTGGCATACAATACAGGCGGTGTATTTTTTCTTCCTTGAATTTATTTTCATAGAGAGTGTAATTCCATAAAAGAAAAAAAATTGTAATATATAATTTATTCCATAAACTTTCTTTCATAAATATTAAAATAACTAGCAATTTCCCCTAAAAGGTGCAAAGATACACCGAAGGAATAAATTGGGAAGATCATCTTGTCAAAAATAAAGCCCATTGTTGAATGCATGCCCATTACTAAATTCTAAGTTCAAGTTACATAATTTCAAACAACCTTTTAATAACACAAATACTCATAAATTTTTATTTATAAATTTTACAACTCCATAAGTAATGATTTACAAAAAAATGTTCATTTTTAGGGCACAAAATGTAATGAAAAAAAAAATCTAAATCTTACATTCAAAATATAGAGTTTTAAAATAGTAATCAAGATTTTCACAATTTTACATACCCATATTTTCCAAACAACCATTTGCAATCTATGAAACTTTCATTTATGATTAATCTTAAACAAAAATTATTCATGTTAGCTTAATTTGGGAAGTAAAACATAATTTCTTTATGATAGCTTAATCTGAGAAACAAATAAAGGTTAGAACCTTATATTTAATTTAGTTCTACAACTCAACAACACAAACACACTAGAGTCAATTGTTTTCAACAACACAACTAATTTCAATTAATTATGAAGAGAGCAACAAAAGGATTAGGTGTAGGGTTTTTGTGGGGTTTTTTTTCCAGAAACCACCCATTTTTATTCCTATGTGGTGCTCCTCCAAAGACACATTTATTTTTGTCTTCTTTTAAGTAAGACCATTATTGGGAACATTGAGAATCAAACCTAGGTCAATTTAATGAAATCAGGTAGATCAGGGTGAACACAGACCAAGAACATAGCTCAATTGATTTTAGTGAGGTGTAAAATGGTTACTTGGTCTTTCCAATTAAGTTGGTCTCTCCAATTAAGTTCCATGCAATTCCCCATTAGTAATCCTACTATTGTTGTATACTGGTTGCTTTAACAATAGGTTTTGGATGGCATTGTTTTCTTATAGGGATCTCTATTTAATGTACTTGCCATAATTTATTTCATAGTGCATCACACTCAACATATACATGTATGTGTTACTCATAAACAATACCGTGCCACACATCCATGGAGTCTCATACATTTTCTATACATCTTGAACAGGTTGTGGTGCGATATGCATACTTTTCTCAATAATGAGAAATGAGGTCTTCTTGTCACCTTCAAAATAAGATGTTTTAATGGATTCCATTTTTCTTTTGTTTTTCAGTGAGAGAAATACAACATATATTACTTGAAAAAGAGTTACATAATGACACAATTAATGTTACAACACTCTAAATTCATGACTATAAGGAAACTCCAACCCCTAAAAAGTTAGAAATGCTAGCATTTGAGGCATTGTCTCTAGACATTGAAGCCAAAAACTAATGTTTTGTCTTCACAGCTACAAATCAACATTTGGAATTTGGACACATTGACATACTGTAAAAGATAAATAGATTGAACTTTTAAAAGGTAGTTTTTCTTTGTTGGTTATGCCATACTCTTAATTTTGTATCCCTCTTTTTATTGAAGAGAAGAATACAAACCCACGAACATAAGATTGAAAACCCACCACTGACCAAACACACCTCTCATTTAATTATAGTTTAAAACCTAACAAGATTCTCAAAACTCCCCGGATGCGGGTGTATCCAGTTGATATGGGGAATATCGGTGGTCTGGCTGGCGCGTGGCAAGGCCACATGGCCGCCGGCCACCTGCATTCAATTCGCCCCAGATGCATTTATAACATGGTTCATCACCCAACTTGGCATTCAAGCCGGTGGGGAAGACGAGGCCGCCTCCATAATTCGACGCCGTCCTCCAGCTGCAGACGCATTCTCGCCTTCTCGATGCTTCACTGTTGGGTTCTGCAATTTATTTGGCTTGTCACAATGCATAATTTCATCGCTCCGCTCGGCTCTGGCTGTCCTCCGGAGGCCAAGATTGCCAGTTCTCGCACTGCTCTGGGTCGGAGGTGTAATCTCTACTGCTGCGTGGAGTTCATTCCTGGCTTTCATCACTCTCAAAGAACATTTTTCCCCTAGCTTCTTGCAGGTCCGCCTCAGCCTTTTCCGCCTATCACTCTGCAATTCTCTCCGACTCGTCTGCATTCTCCAAGTGAGAAAATGCCTCGGCTTCGGCACAGGCTCAGATGCCGCAGAGGAAGCACTCGATCCAGGCCCACCTCTAGGCGTCGCTCCCCCTCCAGCCTTTCGAATTCCTCGGCTTCTGACTCCCCCCGTCGTGCTTCTCCTCGAGCCTCTAACAGGCACAGAACTTTGCATGGCCCCTCCTCGCTGGTCCATCACCCGCCCTCTCCTCCACGCGATGCATTTGTCCCTCCGCCTCCCACTAACCCTCGCAGTGCTGAGTCTGCTCATCTGGTCAACCCGTCCACGGCTTTGTTTCACTTCCCCTGCCTCACTTCCCAGCCTATGGTGGTGGCGACGATCACTGTAACGTTCAAGGAACTCCCTCAATTCGGTTCGATGACCTTGCCTCCTGCGCATCCAGGAATTCAGCTCCGCACCCCTGGGTCTGACCAGGCTATCCAAACTGATGCGCAGAACCGCTCACAAGACGCTGAGGGAGGCAAGCATGGTGGTGGCAGTTCCAGTTTCAAAGGCACGCCAACGGAGCAGCACGAAGCAGGTGCGGCAGCGAATCCCACTCAGGACGATGATGATTATGGCTATGGATGCAGAATCGAAGAAGAACCCCCCTCCGACGATTATGGTATCTAGGATTCTCAGTTATTTCGTGTCTTTCAGGTCAGATTTTTTGTCTGGATGGAGTCTTAAGAATTCCTGGCCTGCGGGCTTGACAAAACACTGTTACAGTCCTATGTCTATGTTTAATGCTGGTTCATATTGCTACAGTTTTCAGGTTTTTTGCTTAATGTTGGTTTCCTCCTTAGAGGCAGCAATTAAACTTATATCACGCTGGTTTCCCCCTGTGGGCAGCGCTTTTTTTGATATTTTGCTTAACTCGTCATGCCTATGAAGGCACACCTCTGTATGTACCATATTTTCTTCCAGTAATAGAATCTAGTCTTATTTAGAAAAGAAAAAAAAAACAAGATTCTCAAAACTATTGAGATTACAGAGAAAAGGAAAAAAATAATAATTTTAATACACAAGACCATAAAAAAAATTTGAAGCAAAATTCACACACATTCATGATTTGAACCTTATACCCTTATATGATATTAATCAATAAGAATATTAGAACCTTATATTTCATTTCCAAGATTTTATGGTATACACATAAAATTTTGAAAATTAAGAATATATATATATATATATATATATATATATATATATATATATATTTATATATATATTTCTAATTTTTCTAACTGTGAATTTATTAGTTTTGATTATGTATACATAAAATTTTAAAGATTCTTACTTATCTTATGTAGAATCTAGGAAAAATCTTAATAATTTTTAAAATACTCACACATATATATTAAAATTTCAATATTAAAAAAAATAAAAATTAAAAATTAAAAAAAAAAAAAAAAAAAAAATTTCGGAAGGATGTTTCCATTTTGCAGGACTTGTACACCTTCCCGAGTCTTAGCTAGGCGGGTTAATCGTCTCAAACAAGGCCATGAATTTTCACTTACCATGATTCACCACGACTTATGACATATCACCGCTTCAACGGGCGTTGAAAGGAGTCGTGACTTCGAGTTCCCTCGGTGAATCTTTGATATATTCCCCAACTTCAACATTGGCGAGGCATTCTTAGTCACCCCCGACTCTGTCTCCACCCCTGTCACAATCTGCGTCTCCTCTTTTGTCGCTTGAGCCTAGCTGGTCTAATACTTATAGAGTCTGTCTTCAAAAGGCTATTCTTAACAGACAAATCCATGGAAATCATCGTCATGTAGAGAGAATTGCCTCAATGCCTTCTGAAACCTCAAGAGGAATTTTATATGATTCCAGATGCCTTTTACCATAATCCTTACCTAAAACAAATGTAATTCTCCTACTCATTGGTTTAATACCAGTGCAATTGGTTTCAATTTTCCATGCATATGATATTAATCAATAATAATATTAGGTATTCAACGTCCTAAACCATCAAGAAATTTTCCATTGGCATCTTCGAATAATGTATTTGAATAATGTATTAGATCAGTGTTAAAGCCCTTATAGTCAAGCATCATAAATGTATTACCTTGTTAGAAGTAACTGCTTTCGAGGTTCTCAAGATTCATTTTTCAAGGTATGCTAAATGAGGAAAGCCTGGATAAAGGATTTTGTGTGCTTCTATTATTTATATTGAAGGAAATCAGTTTTTATGAGGTGTCAATCCAATTAGTGTCCATAAAATACTAGAGGTATATGATACAATTTTTTATTTTATTTTCCACAAAATCGGTTGTTGATTGGTATTCAAAAAAAGTAGAGGAGGAGATGCTCCAAATTTACAAGATAGCATTGGCAAGAGGTGGGCCAGTTGTCGATATGTTTGGTGCCAATTTCTTTTTTACATCGAGCTTGCTTCACAATGAGAAAGGAAGTAATGGTGTAAATTCTAACAAATTGGAATAATAAAAGACAGACTTTGCATTTCATATTTGAGTTTTGAAAGTGTGATGAAATTGCCGCCCGCTGAGGTCTTCACTCGTTTCAAAATGTTGCGCTTTGCCAAACTTTGACTAGTCATCATAACTTGGAGCTGATAAGCTGTCTGGGTAGACAGAGGCAGACAGAGGCGTAGATAGAGGCGCATATAAAACAAAACTGTAGAGCTGAGAAACGCTGACTGGGCAAACAGAGACGCATAAGTGTGGTGCATTGTCTGGGTTGAACAGAGATCGATGAAGTGATGGTTGAAAGTGGTCAAAAGATGATTGAGTGCGGTCGATGGTTCACAAGAAAGGAAATACACAGGAGGGGGCGCAGAGCTTAATGGAACGTCACAGAGGTAGTAAGATTTTGAATCTGCAGAGATTACATCTATGGGAATCGTATCCAAGGAACAAATAGCTGTAATGTGAGACTTTGCAAAGGATCTGAGCATGGGTTTTCGGAGTCCAAGAGCGGTGATCTATTGTGGGAAGAAACTGCTGAGGAGTATAAATCTGTTCATGGCAGGAAAAAATGCTGATCATATCCGTTACATCGAAGTTTTCCAACAGAATGAGAACATGCTCTGTTTGCCCTTTCATCAGCTTCTTTGTTGAGGGAGTGAAGAACATTGTAAAAGAGGTTCCCTTTCATCTTCTGATCAAGAGTTTGTCATCGCCCTGTGATTTGTTGTAGAATCAAGTTGGGGGATTTTCTGTTGCAGACCATCAAACTAATTACAATGGTTGAATCTCCAATTATTACAGCTGTGTTTATGCCAAGTCTCTGAAGCTGAAGTAGACCTTGGTAGAGAGCTAATGCTTCTGCTCTGTTATTGGATAAAGTACCCAGTCCCCATTCGTAATCAATTAAAACATCACCATTACCATTGCAGATGAGTCCTCTAGCCCCAACCATTCCTGGGTTGGACTTGGAGGCACCATCAAAAAAGAGGTAATGAGTATTGCAATTCCTGAGCCATCATGCAAATTCCTCTTCTTTCATCCTGAGTTTCCAGCTATACCTGGAATTGGTTCTGCTACTGGGATTGCTTCTGTTTTGTGCTATGTTGTTTCTGTCTAGAAAATGCCCTATGTAATTTCTTTCTTCAACATGGAGGTCCAGCGTGTTCAATTGCCCTTGACATTTCGTGGATAGAGCTTCCAAATTGAGACTCCAAGCTTTGTTGTATAGCTTTCTGACGCTGGTTTCTTTGCCTTTGAAGATCATGTGGTTTCTTGCCAACCAGATGTTCCATAGAAGAGTACAGGGCAAGGCATTCCAAACCCTTCGAGCAATTTTATTTGCTTTTTTTCTCCATGGGTAGTTGCTTTTCCATATGTGCAGTGCTTCAAAGATGCTAGTGCTAGGCTCCCAAAGGAGATTGTGACTCCGAAAAGCTTCCTTCCAACAAGCTATGGAAAATGGGCAATATATGAATAGATGTTGGCTTGTCTCTTCATCAGATTGACATTTTGGACAGCGAGATGGCCCGATTATTCCTCGCTTTCTAAGGTTCTCAGAGGTGAGGACTTTCCCTCTTAGGAGGGTGCATAGAAAGAATTTAATTTTTGGAAGAGATTCTGCCTTCCAAACTAATCTCCACTGCGCCCAAATAGACATGGGAAAATCGATGTTGCAAATCTGATGGTAGGCAGCCTTAATGGTATAGATAGTACCTGATGGATCCCATCGAAAATCATCAGCAACGAAGCGTTTGGAAGGAGCTATACCATGGAGATGGTCTTGCAGATTGATGAGGCTGATTTCTATATCTGCAGGTATGTGTGGGAAGGTCTAGCCTTTCCAGGTATGAGAGTGGGCATCCCATTGAGAGATCTAATCCAGAGTTTGAATTCATGTGCTATTAAAAAAGGCTAGAATCTGCTGTGTACCATGCCATCGAATTATGTGTTGTTTCCCCATTATTTTATCATCCCCAATTCTAATGTGGTTGCCGCCTTTGGGCACTTTGGAGGTGTTTTGTTCAAGAAAGGGTATAGCTTTCTTACACATCCTCTAGATTTTTTAGCACGTTCTGTTAGGGAGCTCATGTTCCAAAAGTTGATGCCTTGGGAAGCCGAGATATTTTTTTTCTAGAACTGTCTTCCACCAATCATTCTTGCCAGTTATGAATCTCCAAACAAGTTTTCCAGCAAAGGCAAGGTTTAGAAGTTTAGAAGATCTGATTCCTAGCCCTCTTTTCTCATGCGGTTGAATGACCTGCTTCCAGCTTACCAAATTATATTTTTTTGTTTCAGTTCTCCCTCCTTGCCAAAGAAAGTGACGAAGGAGAGCGTCCATTTTATTATGAAAACTGGCAGGGGCTTGCATGAGTGTAAAGAAATACAAGGGCAGGGTAGAGAGACCTGCTTAAAGAAGGATGAGGCGCCCTGCTAGATTAAGCAAGAGGTGCCCCATTATTGTATCTTCCTTTTCATCTTGTCAATAATAACTTCCCAGGCAGCAGCTTTCAGGTTGTCGGCACTCACTGGCATGCCGAGATAGGTAAAATGCTCCCAGTCCAGCTTACATGGAACTCCAAAAGTATTAGCAATTCTATGAAGAGTTTGTGCCGAAGCGTTCCACCCATATATACAACTCTTGTGGTAATTTATCAAACCTCCGGGATAGCTCATGTATTGATCTAGGAGAGCTTTGAAATGGCTGGCTATGATATTTGAGGCTCCCCCCATTAGTAGAGTATCGTCAGCAAACTGAGAATGGTTGATGTTCTTGACTCCATTATCAAATTTAATTTCGGTGATGAGGCCCATACGACGATTGAAGTCCAGAGCTCTGCTGAAGGATTCAACCATCAGTATAAAGAGATAAGGTGAAAGAGGATAGCCTTGTCTTAGTCCTCGAGTAGATTGGAAGGATGGTCCAGGTCTACCATTAATAGGAGGGGAGATCTAAGGGCCTGTGATGCAGGCTTTAATAAGGTTGATGAAGGTTGTGGCAAATCCCATTTTTTCTAGAACGGAAAATAGGAAGGAGTGTCTGACTCAGTCAAAGGCATTGGCCAAGTCTAACTTTAAGATGAGGCCTTTCTCATTTCTTGCTTGACTGGAATGTATAGCCTCTTAGACAATAAGGATGGAGTCTAAGATTTGTCTATTGGCCAAAAAACCCCCTTGATTTTCAGAAATGAGAGAGGGGAGGAGAGGTTTAAGGCGTGTAGCTAAGATTTTTGTCAAGATTTTGTAAGATGAGTTACACAACGATATGGGTCGAAAACGAGAAAAAGACAAGGGTCGATTTTCTTTAGGAATAAGGGCAAGATGGGTGGCATTGGTAAACCCTCCTATTTTGCAATTGCATTGAGTCCATCTTAGCATCTTGACAAGGTATTTTTTAATTGTTCCCCAATATGTTCTATAGAAACAGATTGGGAAGCCATCTGGACCTGGGGCTTTATATGGCTGAAGCGTCCAAATGGAATTTTGTATTTCTTCTTCATTGATTTCTTTAGTCAAATTTGCGTTGATATCCTCACTGATTCCTTTGGGCATGTGCTGTAGGAGATCTGAATAATCCTCTGTTTCCTTTATCTATGTTAAAAGAGAGTTGTAATAGTCTGAGGCTGTTTGTTTGATAGCTTCTTGGGTTTTTTGAGGAAGGCCTTCCTCATCATTGATCATGGTCACATTATTTCTAACTTTCCTAACAGTTGCTTGCTTATGGAAGAAAGCAGAATTTTTATCTCCTCCTTGAAGCCAAAGTTGTCTTGACTTTATTCTCCATTTCTGCTCTTCTTCTCTATTAACATGGTATAGCTGATAATATAAATCACTTTCTAGTGCTTTATCCTCTTAGGAGAGCCCATTCTCCTCTATTTTT
Organism: Pinus albicaulis; assembly: GCA_034641835.2. Lineage (NCBI taxonomy): Eukaryota > Viridiplantae > Streptophyta > Pinopsida > Pinales > Pinaceae > Pinus > Pinus albicaulis. The sequence goes on along the minus strand of CM076570.1, from coordinate 1,087,216,322 downwards.
CTGTGATTTTCTTTCAATTTATTTTTTAGATCAGCTTTGGCGTTTTCTGGTTCTTTATAATGCTGCTTCACCCATTCCTTCAAGGCATGTTTTGTATTTTTCAGTTTACATTCCCAAATGAACCCCGCTGATCCTTCTATGTGATGCTGCCAGGCTGCTTTAACAATCTGATCCACAATTGGATTACTGTGCCATAGAGAGCTATATTTAAAAGGCAACGGTCCCAAAGGACAGTGTGTCTCAAGGACAATGCTGGTGGGGTAGTTATCGGAAGCTAAATAAGGAAGAATTTCAGCATAAGTTGTAGAGAACTCAAAGAGGAGAGTGGTGTTTATCATAATTCTATCAAGCCGCTCCATTATGTTATCTTTGCCCAATTTGCGATTATTCCAAGTATACCTCCAGTTTTTTGGAATGATATCAACTAAATCGTACTCTTGCATGATGTCTTCTAACTTTGCTCTATAAGGATCAAACGTAAATATACCTCCTCTTTTCTCATTGGAATGTAATATAAGGTTGAGATTTCCCCCAAGGATGATATTGTTGTTGTCTTCAGCTTGGATGTCTTCTTGTAGAGTGTCCCAACACTGCTCTTTGTTTCTGAAACAGTTCGGTGAATAAATATTATAAAAGACTATTTGTTCGTGCTCTGCTTGCTTTTCTAATGTGACTTTGACCCAAAATTGACTAATAGTGTTGGATGTGCATGTCCAAACATTTTTGTTCCAAATAGTGGTGATTCCACCGGAAGCTCCTCTTGCTTCACATATATGTCCATCATAATGTCTAAGCTGATCTATAATTCCTTTCATCTCTTGCAGTCTTTGTTTAGTCTCCTGAATCATTAATATTCCTGGCTTCTCATGATCTATAAGATCTTTCAGGGCAGTAGTTTTAGAGGGGTGCCCCAGTCGCCTACAATTCCATGATATAACTTTCATCATTGAGTATGTGGGATTCGGAGAGATGCTCGTCCCCCTTGCTCCTTTTGTGTTGTTTCTTTGCTATTTTCACCCAATATATAAGTTTCTATGGGATTTTTAGTTCCCATGGCAATATCTTTTTGGGCATTTTCGTCCCTTTGCTGTTTGCTAGATTTCCTACTAGGTCCTTTTTTTGAGATTCTAGATTAACTCCATGCTCTTTCGAGGAGCTCCTGGTTGATCGGGATGGGGGGGGATCAAGGGAGTGGGAGGGAGAGGATTGAGAAAGGGAAAAAAGGATGGGGGGATCACTTTCGAGGGAAATCAGGGGATCATTTTCAGGGAGAGAGAGGGCGCCAAAAGGGTTTAAGGAGGTCAAAGGAGAATCAGAGGTTGGGCCCGAGTTGGGAATGATGGGAGGGCCTAGGGAAGAAGAGGAGGGAGGAGCAGCTGAGGTAGAAGTCTTGGGAGGAGCTGATGAGGGGGATGGTTTGGAAGGGGCAGATTTGGAAGGAGCAGCTTCATAACTTGCTTTTGGGCCAGTTGCAGTCTTATTTTTTTTAATAGTTTCCCATTGTTCCTCAGATTAAGCAGGTTCATCATTAACTAATTTAGAGCAGCGATTGGAAAAATGGCCGTATTCGTGACATACCTTGCATTTAAAGGGAATTTGTTCGTAGTCCAGTTGTTGAATGTGCGTCCAGTCATCCACCTTTATTCTGATTGCCTCTGGAAGACCCTTGCCGAGGTCGAATTCAACACATATATACGCGCACATGCCTGCATATTATCCTTGGGCTCACTCCGATCAATGTATTTCCGAACAGCATTGCCAATGGCTCGAACCGAGTCATCTCCCCAACAGTGGAGCGGGAGATGCGGAAGCCGGACCCAGACTGGGACTGCATTAGGGACATCCAGCTCGAGATCGAAGTCTGGAGTCCATTTGTTCAGATATAGTCCACGAGAGTCCATGAAATATGGACCATTTCTGAAGATTAAGTCCTTGTCTGCTATAGATTCAAAATGGAATGTATAATAACCTTTCCCGCAGAAACGAATGGAGATTTTACCATTTACTTTGTCTGCCCAATTCCTTTCAATCCAACATTGAACTGTTTTCGGTGATGGCCATAGGCCAGTGAATTGACCGATGAGTCCCCGTTCAACTAGAGAGAGCGCAGCCATTCGTGGAAGTGTAGGAGGCAGCTCGACCTCTTGCAACCCATCTAACTTCTTAACAAACTTCAAAAGCGCAGGGCGAGTTCGTTGGGGCTGTAAGGATCTAACCAAAGCAGAGAAAGCATCTGCTGCAGATTGTTCGTTGGTGCCCTCCAAAGCAGCATCCGGAGGGGCCATGACAGGCCAGCGGCCTTGAGCGAAGGTGAAGATCAGCAGTCGGTGGCTAGGTTAAACGCGCGCAGGCAGTGACACAAAATTTTTGTTCTTGTACTTTTAGACAATTATGGGGCTTCACTGTGTGGCTTCACTCTACGCTCTCTTTATTTCATAGAATAAGAAAATTTCATTTGTTCTCAACAACTTTTAATATGTGAGACTTTGTATTAGTATGGACAATTATGGGGCCTCACTCTGTGCTCTCTTTATTCCAGAGGATAACAAAATTTCGTTCATTCCCAAACAACTTTTAATATAGGAGGCTTTGTATTGGTATTTTATTCTTGTACAAACTCTTTATATTGAGTATTCAATAATTATTGATAAACATAGGACGAGGAAGGAAAAAATATACCTTATGCTGGGAAGTTGGGCATTGTCGTTCTTCTTTCCTCCACGGAAATTGAATCAATGCTTTGGTGTGTATTTTAAACTCTTAATAGTTTTTACATGGGATTTTGTATTAATAATCGTATTTTATTCAGGGCTCTATGGGAGATGTTTAAAACAATTCTCGGAAAAACATAAATTAAGTTCTAATGAGAATTTTTATTTTGTTTCAGGGTTTCCTAAAATTATTATTGCAATGATGTAATGTAAACTTGTAACATAACGAGTGGTGATGAATTGAAAATTCTTTTTTATTATTTAGATTGATTTCTCCATTTGGGGTTGGGAGCTAGGCTCACATTTTTATTTTTAATTTAGGATTTTATTTCTTCAATGAGACAGGGCCATATGTGAATCTATACTTTTTTAAAGGGCCTGGTTAATGGGATGTTCAATATCCTTAAATTTAAAAAAAAAATGTATCACCAGTAAAAGTTTTTTTTTTTCTTTTTAGGCACAAGTATTCCTTGTAATGGTGTGATTTTGAATTGCATTTTATTTTGTGTATCCATACGATTTTGTAAGTACTTTTACGATGTCAAAGTGTTGAATTAATGTTGAATTTTTATATTGTCAATTTTTTTTACAATTTAAATGAATGTTTTCATATTTGAGAGACATATTTCATAAGCTTAACATCAATATGATAAATTTGAATGAATGATCTTATATTTTATAAATATGTTTTCTTGGTAAATTTAACTTCAAGATTAGAATGATTAATCTTATATTTTATAGATTTAACATTAAGATGAAAATCATATTAATTTGAAACTATATTTTGGTATAATTTTTAGAGTTGCCATAGATTATTAGGTTCAAAACTTCAAAAAGAGAAGTTGAGATCGCAAAATTCACTTTAAATACTATTGAAGTTGAAATATATTTCTTAGAAATTTAATGAATGTGAGATTAAAATGAATATAAATTAATTCATTTGCTTTATATATTTCTTAGAAGTTAAAATATATTTCTCAAAAACTTAATGAATGTGAGATTAAAATGAATATAAATTAATTCATTAGTTTTAAAATAAATTCAAGATTTTATTGTTATTATGGATAATTTCATAATTAATTAAAGGTGACATTTTTTTTTTTTAATTATATAAATTAAAATGTTAATTGAATAAATAAGTAAAAATATATTTTAAAATGAAACAGTTAACAATTTCATTGGGCTAGCTTAACTTTATATTCATTCATTTTTATAGTTATCCATTGATCCAATTAAGTGATTACGTTAATTTTTTTATTTATTTGAGGAAATTAAGCTATATTCTCAATTTAATTGTGCTATTTTCATATGAACACTACAAAGTTAATCAAAGTTACTCAATTAATGGCCTGAGATTAGTGTTGTATTCTCCCTTGAAAAACTAATAATATTGAGATGTCGAATTCAAATGTATATGTGTCTTTGAAATTATCACAATTTAACAATTATCTATACACCTTTTGAGGCAATTGCTAGTTTTAAAATAGTGAGAAAGACGAAAAAAAGCCACCGGCTGTCTCTAGCACCTATTGACGAAATATGCATTCTATCTCCCAAGTATCGATATTGGGGTTATATTCGTTGCTTAGTTAAAGCACCAGTTCAAGTGTATTGAAAGAAAAGGGAAATCCTAGAATCTTAGCCCCAAAGGGACTTATGATTAAGTTATTTGCTCATTGGCCCAATTCATTTTCATAGTTTGAATGTGGTTGGATCAAATCACTTAGACAATCTAGTTTTGTTTAATAAAATTTATATTATAATAATTTAAATGAATAATTCTTTAATCAAGTAAAAAAATTAATTAAATAAATTTATTTTTTTTATTTTTTTTAAATAATATTTTTCAAAAACATTAATAAAACAATTATATATATAATAATATTTTAATATATATATATATATATATTAAAAATTATAATATTAAAATATATTTTTCTAATATAAAATATATGAGAAAATTTTAAAACCTATTTACAATATCAATACAAAATAATCATTACAATCTATAACAAGTGGATTTTAACTAACACAATCAAAATATATGATGGTTATCAAAACTAAACAAAAAAAACAAAACATCTTTAAAATTATAACATTAAAATATATGTGAAAAATTTAAAACCTAGTTATAATATCAATACAAAATAATGATTGCAATTTATAACCAGTGGATCACAACACAATGATTGCAATTTATAACCAGTGGATTTTAATCCACACAACACAACCATATTACAGGAAAAGATTTTATAGCAAATTTTTTTAAAGTATTTTATATTACAAAAATTTAAATAAATATTTTTTTTAATCATATAGACAAATTTAAAATATAATGTCAATATTTTTTTTTTAAATAATGTTTAATAAAAACTTTATTGAAACCTTAGATCACCTAAACAACAATATTAAAATACTAAAATATATAGAAATTTTAAAACCATTTACAATATCAATCCAAATTAATGATTTTTGTATTTAACCCTTTAATTTTTAGTCACTATAAGAAAAATATAAAATACTTAAATATATAAATAATATTTAATAAAAACTTTATTAAAACCTCACATCTCCTAAACAATAATATTAAAATACTCAAATATTAAAAAATTTAAAACTTATTTACAATATCAATACAAAATAATGATTTTAATATTTAATCCTTAAATTTTTACCAACTCAAACAAAATATATGACACATACTCAAAATCAAATAAAAAACTCTAATCAAAACCAAATAAAAATCTCGTTTTACCATTATTACCTAAGACTTATTCGAGGATTTTGATCAAAAAATCGTTGTAGTACCATACTATTACATAGACCTACCAAGAGGATTTTGGTCAACAATCGTTATTACCGATTAGCATTTAACCTGCGAAATTTTTTAAAAGTATTGTGCAACACTGCTTAGGAATTATTTCTGTTTACTCGCCCAGGCCAGATAATCAGGAATCCTCAATCCGATGTTTGCTTATTAAATCCAAACACTTACTGTGACATTAAGAGCAACTACCTTTGTATGTGTTTATGTTTTCCGATAATTATTGATTCGCAGCACACTAATATTTCATGTCAAAAATGATCATAACTTTGATTTTCCTGTGAATTTGACTTCAACCGCAACTCTTCACAGCTGAATTGGGACTAGAAGTTGGTTGAGACTAGGGTGGGGCATGGGACGGACATACTTTCTTATTCGACTAAGAGTGCATACCCAGGGTATAGGCATTCAAATGTTAGGAAGCTTTAAGCCGAGTAGGGTGAGATCAAGGTGGGCGAGACAGAATCAGGTAGACTTAGGTGAGGTGAGGCAAGTGGGGAATGAAAAACATATATTTTATTACTAGTATTTACCTAACCACTTTAATTCAAAATGAGCAGTTGTGGTACTTACCTAATCGTGTGAGCATTCATAAGCGTAAAGTAAGGACCTATTTGCACCTATCATCCTTCATAAGCCTAGGGTAAGGACCAACTGATGTGCCTCTTCTTATTTACCGTAATATGATCATTGGTACTAAAAACATATATTATTATTGGTAGTAGTTGCTCGTGATCAATCAGATATATGTCATTTGTTATAAGACAACAGCCTCGAAATCAGTCAGATCAGATAGAATTTTGTGATCAGACAGCTAGCTTCGGGATCAGACAGCTTCGGATCATGTCAATTTCTTGGAGTGAGAATACCATCACTACAGTCAGTCATATTTTCTTATTGGTTTTGGCTCCTAATTGGTTGGCCCCAAAGAAACAAACATATTTCGAGATAGGCGTGAAAATGTGAGAATGCTTGAAACACCTGACCTAAGTAGGGCGCGAGGTCAGGTCAAGACAAGACAGTAGGTAGGGTGCGGGACAGACAGACTTTCTTTCTTATTGATTAGCCCCTAAAAACAATTATTGAGGGCAGGCACAATTATAATGCGTGAAAAAGCTCAAAGCCAAAGGAGAGCGAGATCAGGTTGGGCGAGACCCAGTCGAGCAAGCTCTTGTAAGACATAATCAGGCAGACTCAGGTTAGGCAGACTCAGGTCAGGCAGACTCAGATGAGGCAAATTCATGTAAGACAGGTTTAGGTTAGGTAGATTCAGGTCAGGCAGACTCTGGTGAGGTAGTGTTGGTGTACATGCACCTAGATTAGCTTTAGTTCAACTCTAGAGATTGGATGCAATGTGCACTTGTTTTTAGCTAGTTAACTTGAGTTCTTACATGCGATGTGCACTTGGCTTAGTTAGTTAACTCTAGTGCTTACATGTGGTGCATGTGCACATTAGTAGAACATAAAGCACACTTAGCTTCAGTTAGCTTTAACTATCCATAGTTATTGCATGTACAACTAAGCTTAACTTAATTGCTTTATATATTGATTCTCAACCTAATATTGATGAATCAATTTCATTCTCAATTCTAATTGTTTTTCTTTTTCAACTTGGAAAGTTTGTGCAATTATTCTTCAACTAGATCCATATTTGTACTCTAATAATTTTACATGGTATCGGAGCTACAAGGGTTTGGAGAAGTTGCATGAACAACTTTTTTGCAGGTTTTAAGAGCATAGAATTGGAAATTGTTTGAAGATTTGATTTGCAAATCCAAATATTAGAGAATTTTCCGCAATGGAGTTCTCATCTTCAACGGTTCTGACTCCATACAATTACCATGAATGGAAGCCAATGATTTTTCTTCATCTTAGGAGCAAAGGCTTGTACCAAATAGTCATGGGTATTGAGACAGAACCAATCTCAGAGGATGAGAAGTCAGATTGGCTTAACAAATTTGACATGGCTTATGGAAGATTGTGCCTATCTGTGTCTCATGATATTCTTTATGAGATCATAAATATTGAATCACCACATGAAATATGGACTACATTGAAAGGATTATATGGTGATAAAAATGATCTAGAAGAACACCATTTGGAGGCAAAGAGATCGACTTATTATAGCAGTCATGAAAGTGGTGAAGACTCCAAAAATGTGGAGAAATATTCTCCAGACAGTGTTGAACAAGAAGATTTTGCTTCTTCTATTGTTAATGGACCTGTTGCAGATGAGAATTTTATCTTATCTAATAATGAAGACATTGCACATGAGGAAATATATTCCTCTGCTAATGATGAAGACACTACTTTCAAAATCATATAAGAGGAATTTGATTCCTCTACTATTGACGCAGATTTGTCGTGGTCTCAATTTAGTGATGCCCCAAATTCACTCTCAGTCGCAGAGCCATGCATGCCCATGCATGCATCTAAGGAGGCATTTATAGAATCATGTATGCACATGTATGCATCCACAAAGGCATCTCGAAGGCCACACATGCACATGCATGCATCCTTAGAGACAACCATTCTCATGCATGCATCCCTAGAGACAACCATTCTCATGCATGCATATAGGGTACATGAATTTGATCATCAAATGTATGACGAAGTTGTAAGGAATCCATATTGGCATGCAACCATGCATAAGGAAATTCAGTCCTTGATCCAAAGATGGGAGTTGATACCTCTACTTCCAAAAATGAAGCTTATTCCTCCAGATCCATGATGGGATCATCGGTCTTTAGTACTTTCCGAGTTCACCAAGATTTTCACTAAGCAGAAGTTTCGATTTTTGCGAGATCGTTTCGGGGTGAAGGACATGACTACCTAGCAGTTGTCTTTTCTCTACTTTTCAATTATATTTTGAGGGGGTGTTTTTCTTCCCACTGGGTTTTCCCTCTTTCCTCTTTTAATGCATTGTATATGGGTACCTAAAATGGCCATGTTGCCGGGACTCATTCATTTTGCATCACACTCACCTAAGTTATGCTTAAGGGGTGTTGTTGGTGTACATGCACCTAGATTAGCTTTATTTCAACTCTAGAGATTGCATGCAATGTGCACTTGTTTTTAGCTAGTTAACTCGGGTGCTTACATGCGATGTGCACTTGGCTTAGTTAGTTAACTCTAATGCTTACATGTGGTGCATGTTCACATTAGTAGAACATAAAGCACACTTAGCTTCAGTTAGCTTTAACTATCCATAGTTATTGCATTAACCAAATATTATGCGCTAAACTAGGGTTATGGTTAAAACACGCATTAAGCGCTAATCCAAATCTTATACAAAGTTAAACACGCTTAAATTAATTAAGCTATGAGTTTAATTTGGAGGGATTTTCGGTGAAATCCCTAAATTCAGAGCGACCTCCATCTTTGGCACCCTTAACTGAAGTTTCTCCAATTTTAGAGGCAATTTACTTGGTAAAATTGAATGAGGACTATCTAGAGAAATTTTTGACCAATTTTGGCTCAGGAAGAGTCAATCCTCGGATATTGGCATGCTCTGAATCCATTGGTACAAGTTGCAGAGGTAGAGGAGTAATTCTAAAGGTTTTTTTATCACTTTGAAGAAAATAGAAGCCCAGGGCCACCAGGAGGGAAGGTCATGCCTAGATCAACTGAAGACCAAATTGGGATCAATAAGAGTCATTCTTATATGTTTTTTATTCTTTGAACACAATGGAACAGGTTGCAGAGGCATTGGAGAACTTCTGAAGAAAAAAAAATTCCACTTTGAAGATTAAAGAAGCCTAGGGCCACTAGGAGAGGAGGTCAAGCCTAGATTAGCTGGAAACCATTTTCAGAGATTGAATAGGAATTTTTGAGGTGTTTGGGTCTTTTGAATCTAATGGAGCAGGTTGCAAAGCCATTGGATCACTGCATGTGCATGTAATAATACATTCGACCATTAATCCCAAGAGGACCTAGCTAGTTGAAGCAGGTCCATGGAGATGTAGCCCGGGAGGGGTGAGCTCCATTATCAGCTATTGTATTATGTGTATGTTGTGTGTTATTTATCTGCATTTCATTTTCTGTACATGAGTTTAACTCGTAATTTGATCATCAAAGACACATAAAACTTGGCACATAAACCCCTTCACAATTGGTTAACTTGAGACAATCCTAAACACACATTTTTAAAACTGATGAGGGAGCTAGCACAGTAAAACTAGTTTGCCCATATTCAGATCAAGTTGGTATCAGAGCACAAATTAGCTCATTTTAGCCAAGGTTAGATAGAAAAATTAGCTATTGATTTTGAATTTTTGCAAGCATAATTTAACTGTGTGAAATTTTATGTGTGAAGGAGAAGGTCAAGATTGAGAGCTCATTTCTCATATCACAAAAAAGAAGCTTTGTATGCATTGTGATGGCGGCTTCATTAAGCATTGTTTCTATTCAATCTTCCTTAGCAAAACTCTTTGATAAAGAGATGTTGAAGAAACTCTACATCATGAATGATATGGTGCAAGATATGTATGAAGATAAGAGGGACAACATTATACTTCAAAAGCAGTTGATTGCCATGAAGGAGGAGAAGCAAGAGCTTCATGAAAATATGCATGAGATGGAGACTTAGCTCCATGTTGGAAATGAAACCCTTGAAAATATGCATGAGATGGAGACTCAGCTCCATGTTTCAAATGAAACCCTTGAAAAGATGCATGAGATGGAGACTCAGCTCCATGATGCCAAGGATGCCTTAGTCATGTATGTGCATGAACAAGAGGTATTCAAATCAATTTTATCTTCTAATTCTTCTAAATATGAATGTGTAGGTGCTTTTGAAAGACACAGTAGAGGAATAGAATCCAAATTATTGATGAAAATGGGATATGAAGGTAAAGGGTTAGGCAAACATGCACAAGACATAGTGGAGCCAATTGATGTTGAGGAGAGGCCTAAGTATTTGGGTCTTGGCTATGGACAACATTATGCAGAATGCTCCATAGCCAAGGAGGAATTGAAGGTGTTCCAAGAAGGACTTTCTTTTATGTTCATTGCCTTAATCTTGTTAAGATTGTGTTCATGAGGAATGCAAAATTTTCACACCCACTCTGCAAGAAGATGCTCATAAGCATGCAGATAACGAGAATGGCGAACAAGAAGACGTTGAAAGCTCTAAGCTCATTGAAGCCATTATTGGTATTCTGAAGAGAGCCACTACCTCGTCAAATTCACCTCCTCAAGAAGGTGACAAAGATGAATGTTCAAGGTATAAATCTGCCTTTAATTAAGTTTCTTTTGATTATGATAAACATAGTAAATATTCACATAATATTTGGACAAATTTTGCATGTTCTTTTTGTGGTTTGAATAACCATAATGTTTCAAGATGTTGGAAGAAGATAGCCATGCACAGGAAACTTTCTAAACAAAGGAGGCAGAAAGCCAAAGGTCCATTGGACAAAGCATACCATTTTGAAAAGAAGATGCAATTGTTTTGCACGCATTGCCATAAGCAAGGTCATCTTGCAGACAAGTGTTGGACTTTGTATCCAAAAAGTCACCCACAACATGTGAAGAAGGTGGACAGAGATCTTGACAGGAATGGAAAAGAGGATTCCATAATCGATGTGGGTCAGGATGATTCGCATGATGAAGGGCAACTGAAAGAAGCATCGTTGAAATGGTTTGGTAAGAGATAGTTAGATTTCTTATCCAATTGAGGCCTTGCATGTCTTTTTATGTTGATGCATTTCCTTGCCAATTGAATGCATGTTGCATGTTTACGCCAAAAAGGTGTTTGAAAGTGAGTATGTTGACTCACTTTGTTGCAGCAAAATTTATCATTTCATCTCTTGAAGTACTTGTACGTGTAAATGGGATTCCTGTACTTGTAAATGTAATTGTGAGAGATTTGAGAGTTGTCATACATGCTTTTGTTTGACTTGAGAGTCAGTTGTTTGAAGAGGCATGTTTTGTCGACTTGTGTTTGGTCTATGGTTTGTACATCGACATGTGAGAGTACATGGTGATGTTCACATGATGTGAAATTTGTTGCCTTGAAGGAGCAAAAGGATATGTCGTCAAGTTATGTTTCTTGCATGATGTGTTTTCAGATTGATGGTTTTGCTTGTGACAAGATGTCGCGGGATTGTTGAAGGTCCACTCTTGAGCAAGAGGCTCATGTTTAGCCTTCATTCTCAAATCCATGGCATGAGTAGCTTTTCAAACTGGAGGATGATGGAAAGAGGGACAAGATGTCAAATAATTTGCAGCCAAAATGTTTGCAGCCATTGTAGAACATTTTATGTGTTAACACCAAGAAGAGAAGGAGATGGCGAATGCATTCTTCCAAATGTGGAATTTGGAATCATGGAGGTAAAAGAAAGGTCATTTTTGTTCTTATTATTACTGATGTTGGAACTTATTGATGTAGTTCACTTAGATGGGCTTAACTTGGAAAAGTGGTTTCCAAGGAGAAACTTGCATCAAATTCATGTTTGTGGAAAGGAGGAACATGATTCTCAGTGGAAAGGCAATCAGTTAGTTTGAGAAGCACCAAGGGATCGGTTTGGTATAGCACAGTGTTATATCAGTCAGCAATTAGCCAACATATCATACTGCCTGTCAGATACAAAACTAGAATAGTACCCGAGTCTATCACCTCTCCTATCCGGAGTTTCTAAGAACCTGCCATCTCTATTCGTGTCATCTCTATTGGACCTAAGATCACCATGAGACCTACTACCATATGCCCCATTAGTCCCATCCTCTTTTCCATAGCTGATCCGAAGTGGCCCCTATCTCTGCAATTTTGACAAACTTTGTAGAATTACTACATTAACCTCCACGTGTTTCTCCTGTACTTGTATGATTCTGTCATTATGTGCTTTGCAACTCCTTATTTATTCCTTCAAACTTCTCAATGTGTCCGATAAGTTAGAAGAGTGACCAAAACCATGCTTCTCATCTGATTCATAGGGAGGATATTTATAGTCTACAATCTTGCTAGTCATCTTTGATTTCTTTCCTGCAAGGCATACTATGTCAGCTAAAACAAATCATAAATAAACCAACGTACCTTAGCATCATTCAGGGAGGATGTCTCCTGCAAGATCAACCAATCAGTGTAATACATGCATAAACCGAATCATAATAGCATATAAATATATAGAACATAGATAAAACAACATATAATAATCATTCCAACCATAGTCCAGCCATCAATTCACAACCATATCATTCACATACCATGACCTCATACATGAAAACAACAACCATACCAATGTACACTTGACATCATGTAAGCACTTGACAACATGTAAGCACTTTCCATGCATAAAAATTGCATAACTAATCATACATTCATGACGACACATTCCATAACAACCCCATCAACCTTCACATGGCAACATCACTGCAACCATGACCAACACCATGCATATGCAAGAAGCACATGAACCACAAGGATAAGAAACACATGAAACCGACATGAATTCATGACCAATACACCGCCCATCCAGTCTGAGGGGTGAACCATGCTCTGATACCACTTTGTAACACGTTCCTCCCACATCTACCCAAGTAACCAGGCAACCTTGGTAAAAATGTGATGAATAGTTACTATGTTATGATTCAACTCCCTATGTCTCAGTTAAGGAATTGGAACCGACGGAACACAACAACACAGACCTTCTACACCTGCAAAATAACCCCCAAGAGCCATCCAAACCTTCCAGGTAACTAGCCTCTATGACAAACTAAATTTTTGTTGCATTAATCCCCGAGTCACTCCCTTGCCAAGCCATCCAAGCAACTGAGAGCCCTAGTTGCTCCCATGAACCTGCATGAGTGTGAATGCAACCTTTTTCTACCAGTGTTATGCTAGCGACTGCGAGATTCATGGCTAAATTTCAGGGCCAGAACCTAGGTCACAACCTAGAAATCCGTGACACTTCCAGGAATGAAATATATCAGTATAATGATACAAATGAAATTACTTGAACAAGGACTTGAATGGACCCCTACTAGCCATGATAGGCATTTCGTCAAACATTTCACAAATATGCATTCTAGAGGTTTAATCAACATATCTGAGCATTGGGGTCTCATACTTATCTCATAATCACTAAGAAACATTGATGCCTCATAACATTAGTTGCATTATCATCTATTAGGTCATAGATTCATTGTTCATTCATTTACAAATAAAAACATGATGAGAACCATACATAGAACAAATTCATAACCAGCATATAAACAACAAAAATGATAAGCATAGAACATCCATATAAGCCACATAATAACAAGCATATTTACCCGTCAATACAAGAGGAAAAGAGCTCTTATTTCCATAAGAAAAATGCAACCAAGTTTGGGACTTCCACGTACCACTCGACCATAGAAATGGTTGAACCAAATCTCTCTTTCATACAGTCACCCTCGTGCCATATTCCAAGCATGAATGTGGGATATCATAGAACGCATCAATCAAAACCAAAACAATGTTTCCAGAAGCCAAACCAACTCAACCCTCAACTAATGATTCCCCCTCACGTTTGGACATCACTAACCATCACCAGATTGGTCTCTACCCAAGTTTTCTAGTCCCCAGAGCATTTGTTCCAACCAAGGCTTCCAAGACTAGTAACTCAACCCATAACTATCGTCAGACTTCTAGAGTGTTTTTCCAACCAAGGCTTCCAGCACTAGTAACTCAACCCACCTGTTAGCACTCAAATCTACCTCAGGCTGAAATGAAGTAAAACTCAAGGCTACATCAAACCACGCTCAGCCTCGTAGCTAGCCCTACGAGGACAGGAGAGGGCTCTCTCCGTCAATCTCGAGAAAATAAGCAATGTTCATGGCATGATCCTAGTGATATGCAAAGAAGTGAAACAAGTGAGACACCTAATAATGAAAATGCAAAAGACGAAATGATCACTGACGGAGGGCAGCAAGGGCTGACTCTAACACCACCAAGGGCTTCCAGAGATTTTTTCCAACCAAGGCTTCCAGTACTATTAAATCAACCCAAGATATTACAGGAATTCAGGAGCATTTTTCCAACCAAGGCTTCTAGGAACTAATAACTCAACCCACAGTGAAAGGCACTTGAAAACCAACCAGAAAACAAAAGTAAAACCCACAACACCATGGCTATCCAGGAAATGGAAATGCTAGGAAAAACCACTGTCAATCCAGGAAATCCTCCATGCCAATGACAGATCTTAAACAAATAACCGCATGCATATACCATGCATACCAAAACTAATGAGGAAAACCATACATGCAACTTGGTACCTGCAAGAAAAACCCATTGTAGTTGTTTATCCCAATGTCCTCTTGCAATTTCCTACTTTTCCTTTGCCTTCTTGCTCCAAAATTGCAAGTATGCCACACTCCTCCAAAAGTTCTCCAAAAAAAATATAAATGTCCAAGAGTATGAGAGAGAGAGAATAAAGAGAGAGCTCTAAAACTGAACTAATAAAAAATCCATGAACTAATCCTCAAAAGCATTTTTATTAATGAAGCCTCTATTTTCTTCATTTTCCATTATTTTCAATCATTTTCCTCCTCACATGCAACCTGTGACCTTTCACCTTCCTTTTCTCACATTTTACATTTTTTTCATAAACAAATGCCAACAAATGTCACTTTGCATTTCCAAATCCTTAGCCATTGCCTTTACCACTTTGCACTAGGATGCTTTTGCCCAACATTCAACTTGGAATACGTGTCCCATGACCATGGTTATTATTTTGTCTTTATTAACTTTTATTACATGGAATTTTCACCAAGGTTCTTACACGTTTTATATAAACACATTGGTGCGCTTGACTATCGAACACACCGATGTGAAAGGAATTGAAAAAAAAACGTCTTCTATTTCTTTTTTAAATTAAAAAATGAGCGACAATTGATTTTTTGAAATCTAATTTCATAAAGTCTTTTACAGAGTAAAAAATTATTCACCATTTCATTATTTTACCCAAAATTTCAAGTGAATGATTTGCAAGAGAGACATATGAGAAGCGTTGTGCAATAACATAATACTTTGGAGCATCAAAACTATTCAGAAGATCAGAAGTTGAAAGGTATGATGATTCACTCAAAAACTTGCATAGTAAAAATTTTAAATTTTGTTGTTTATTTTACTAATATTTTTTTTTTACAATTTATGTTAGGGTTTAATTAAAATAGAGATCGTTTGCAAGAAAGACATACTTAGAGCACTGTGGAGCTACAAAATATTTTGGATCTGTCAAAAGATCGGAAGTTGAAAGGTATTTTTTTTAGAATTCTTTCGGTAATAATCACATGACAAAGAATGTTGTCAACGCATTTTGAACCGACTAGTGTGGTTAGTCCTGATGATGAACCACACTAGTTGGTTCGAAATGCATCGACAATGTTCTGTGTCATGTGATTATTACCGAAAGAATTCTAAATTTGTACGATGGATCACAGAAGCCAAAATTCTAAGAATAAAGTTGAAAGATATGTTGATTCACCCAAACCCTGAATAAAACTTTAAATTTTACTACTAAAATATTTTAAATTTTATGTTAGATTTATTCACAATTCAAAAAATATATAAAAAAAAATCTTGTATAATAAAAAGTTTACTATCGATTTTACTAGTAATTTATTATTATTATTATTATTATTATTTTTTTTGTTCTTTTTTTTTATCAAGTGGTCTGAGTTCATGATAGATTACATCAGGCTTGATTTGTGGCTTAAGAAATCGTGACCTAGGGGCATCTAAGCTGTCAAATCACTCGGGGATCGCACCCAAACTGGGCCACACTGGGTTTAACTTGTCTCCTCCCCCTATCACGGGCGCAACAGCCTCCGTGAGGTTTGATCCTAGGTCACCCTTCTCACGAGGGCCATCCTCAACTGTTTGTGCTAGTGGGACTTGACTAGTAAAAAAATTTACAATGTGATTTCCTATTTAAATTTAATTAAAATTCAGACAAAAAAAAAAAAAAAAAAAACAATATTTACCTTAAATTCTTACTTCTTCCAGCAAAATCTCACATTAGGGTTTAACTTCCTTGACCACTTCACAATTAGGGTTTTTTCAATTTAGGCATTTTAGATTTAATGTGTTTGAATACTTACTATATATAGGGTGTTTGACATGTAAAGTAGGGAAATCTATTATTGAATTAGATCCAAACCCTCACGACCCTATCCGTTTAAAAAAAAACGACTATATGTTTCACGGTGTGCCTTCTGTAATATAATGCATCAATTCTCCCTGTGTAATACATTGCACCAATATATTATAACACTCTATATTCTGTCCAGTATGTTAATCATTGCTCTCATTGTAATATAACACATTGGCGCGCCTCTTCCAAATAACAGTGTTAAATCATTTTGGTATGTTTATCCTTACAAATCACACCGTAATAGTTTAAAATTATTTTTAAAATTTATTTTTCCATGCGGTGCTAAACAATTTAATGTCTGACGCTTTTAATGTTCTAAACACACCGGTCGTTTAATGTACTAAATGCACCGGTGCAGTTACCAGAGTTTTTTTGCTGAAAATTATTTGATTTATTTGTAAAAGATATTTAATATTTTCTATATGAAATGTTGCAGGTTGTATATTGATAAAAAAAAATTCTCAAAAGGTCTCAAGTATCAAAAATATTAATCGACACAATGATAGCACATCAAAAAAAACAGAGAAGTCAAGTTCTTTGTATATTCTTTACAAAATTAATTTGTTTGAACTATATGTAAGTTTAAATAGTATGTAACTATATGTAAGTTTAAATAATATGTATTGGTTGGTGTGTGTCATGCAGAGCCACAAAATGAACAAGGTCAATAAGATTATTTCTAAACTAAGTGCAGAAGAGCGATAATATTATTTCTAATCTAAGTGCAAAAGAGCATAAAAAACTGATAGAAAAATTGCAAAATGATGAATCAAGTGAATGAAAAAATATGAGTTTTTTTTTTTCATTATAATATACCTAAGAATCTTAAATCACATGTTTAAAACAATCTATTAATTCATATAATCTATTAATTCATATACATTTAATGTTCTATAGGGAGTAATGACGAAGGAAAATATCAATGCCAATCTATGAAAAGAAAATTTATAGAACATGTAAATTATGTTGAATTGGTCCTTAGCTAATTTGGAGTGGTGTTGGATGTTAATGAAAGGGGGGGGGGGATTTTTTTACATAACTATGACGGATCTAGTGGAACGAACATATAGACGTACTTTCCACTTACCGTACAAAAATCAATCCGATGATTATAAGAACCAAATCATATCTAAACTAAAGGAAGCATTTCCAGAGCAATGCTCAGTGAGACATGTTAGAATTGCAATAGAAAAAACATACAACAACAACAAAAGAATCATTCAAAAGGTAATATTTCTAATTGTATAAAATGATTTTCTAGAATTATTTGTATATATTACTACAAGCCATTCATTTATTAATATCGATTTTGTTATATTTAATTTTCATATATCATTATAAAAATAATTTATTTATTTTTTAGGAAGATTACGAAAATCCCAAATCATCAACATGTTGATATGCGAAACATGCTAGTAGGAATGTCCAAAAAAGTGTATAAGTATATGGTCAAAGAAATGGACATAATTGCATGACAAGAGGAGCCATCTCAACAACAACGTGCTTTAAATGTATGTAATTATGATTGCTTTTGTATATATAAAAAAATAATTTAGCATTAAATATTAATTTTCAAGTATTTTCTTGCAAAAAAGAAAACAAGATGGAACTCATTCATCACATATAACATGACGACAAGGAAGAAAAAGGTTGATTTTAAAGTTTTTCAGTATAAGTTGTTTATATTTCCTTATAACAACTCAAGGTTTCATTTTTTTTATTTTATATTTTAAGTTATTTTTAACAACCATCCTTGAATGCCATCAAATAGGTGCTAACATAGAAAGAAGAGCCATCAAAAGAATTGATTGACATTGGGTTAAATAAGGGTTGTGATTATATGTTGGCATATAAAAAATTAATAGTATAATTTGTAAGTATCTATGTTGTTTTACTTCTCTGAGTTTATAATGAATAAAAGAAAAAAATCCTTTATATTAAATCTATGATTTATAATGGGGTTTAAAACATGTAGGAAACAAAGTATGGAACTACGTCGGCAGAAGACTTGTTGTAACAAGGCATGAGACTTGGTTTTGAAACCATGTGCACAGTTTATAAGTCACTTCTTGCTATGGTATATTGCTATTTGATTTACATTGATGTATATTATTTATTTCAATTTTCATTATTCTCGCCAATGTAGATACACTCATTACACTTTATTTTTATGTTTGCAGATGGAACTACAAGACCAAGAAGATGAAAACAATCAATGAAATCAACAAAACATTCCTCCAAATAACCCGTCATGGAAGTAGCTTGAGCATTTATAGCAGTTCCAACGAATAATACTGGTTGATTTGGATATCAATGCAACCTATTGTATTTTTTGAAATAATTGTCTCTGAAAATCAAAATTTTTGTTTAATGTAATGTACATAGTGTCCCAATTGAAAGACAAGGGGTTACCAATAACAATCCCATTTTGTATGACAAAGAGCCTCTTATTGATATATAATAAAATGCCTTTTAATTTATTCTATTGTGTTATCCAATGTTGTTGTGAAATGCTACCACACTAATTAAATATATGGATGATTAAATATTATAATGAATAGATGTAAAATCCGATAACATAACAAATTAATCCAAACATCATATGCACTTTAATCAAATTTAAATTTATATTAATACTTTTATCAGATATACGTTGATTTTTCGATGAATAACGGATTTTAAAAACTACAATAATTTCACTATCACATGTCGATGTTTCCAAAAAAGAGAAAATATCATTCAAAAAATCGATGCGTCTATAACATAAAAACACACCGGTGTGTTATGTTATATAAAAGCACTGTGACGATACATTTTTTCATGCTCGGTTCCTTTTAAGAAAAAGAGAACACTGATGTGTTTATCTCTTCAAGCACTAGTCATGTTTGAGATTAACGCCCTAGTGCATTGTAATTCTTAACGCACTAGTGTCTTCATATAAATAACTCCCTGGTCCTACAAAATATCATTTTCAGCCCAGTGCATTATGAAAACTAACAACATGAGTCCTTTTGTATAACTAACACACTAGGGTATTTGTACAAACGATAGGCATCGACGATGCAAGATTAAACAAAGCACCAGTATAACAATTAGTTTTTTCCTGCCCCGGTATTCTTTGCATTCAATGCCTTGGTGATTTTAATTATGTATGCCACCTGATGCTTTGATATATGTAGTATACCGATGCTATTGGTTCCATTAAGCACACTGCAAAAATGACATCCGCTAAAACCTTCGGCCTCCTAGATTTTTTCAGTTGTGATGAAGTTTCATTAAAACCTCAATTAAAACATACGTTATCACAAATGGATATTTTAGCGGATGTTTCTTGACAATTTCTGCCAATTACATAACACTAAAAACCTCTATTATAACCTCCTCTAGAAGTTATTTTCCTTGTGGTGTGAGTTTCCACAACTTTCACATTTGTCAACTTTCACCTTGCTGAAATACTGTAAAGCAATTACATTATTTGAGCAGTTATGTGATTAGATTTATTGGCACTTTTGTACTACCTGATTTCAATAAATTTTCAGCAGTTTAGAATAAGAAGAGTGTACATAAATCAGCTCAGTTTGTCTGAGCCTATCTTTAGTTTTCAGAGTGTGGATTTAATTGCAATAATAGCAGATTTTTAGCAGTTATATGAATTCACAGTTTGATTCTCAACATTTGGTTTGGTTTAGTTTTCAAGTTACAACATTAAAGATTTCAATGGATTTGGTTGCACAATAGGTTGGTTGCAAGTCAGGTCAAAAAAGTAGGTTGCAGTCTTCGAGATGGGAGCAGCCCAATGGATCAGGAACCTAGTCTACGGGGGTTCTTTGTTGCCTCTCAATGTGACAACATCCCCATTGGATCCAGTTGCTATCATAATTTAGTTTGAGGATGCATGGTTCAGAGGTAATAACTTGAAACAATTATTTTAAGTTTTTTCATAAAAAAAATCAAGCGTACTGACAATTAATTTGTCAGTGTTGGTTCGAAAAATTTAAAACGAGAGCGTCGGAAAATCATATTTCCACCTATCATATCATCATTTGACAGATGGCGTTGTCAAATAAATTGTTAGCATAGCCGATTATCATCTAACAGGTGGCACTAACAAATCAAATAGCAGCACTCTGTTTTACTCTGTTTTTTCCTGTAAAAGACAGTAACTTTGGCTGTGGTTTCTGAACATATGAAAACAAAAGAGGTTTTTGTTGGGAACGGAACCATTAACTAAAACCTCTTTCATTTTTTACACAATTATCACGATTTGAGAGATTTGAAGGGATATCTGAAGCCTATTTTTCAAGAAATTGTCAGAATTACTTCTTCTTCTTCTTTTCTAGAAAAATTCCTAATCAACTTTTAGGAGGATAGGCACCTTATCATTTTGGATTTGGGATAAGATATTTTATCCTCATTGACTTTTTATTTATATAGTAAGCCAAAGATAGATGAAGAATTTTGAGATTCGTTATTTTTGGATCTTGAACAATTTGTAAATATTCTATAAATTAGATCATGAAAGAGGACTAAGGGTTCGATTTTTTTTGAAAAAGACAGACCTTTTGTATACTTTTTGAGATTAATATATTTGTTATATACAATGTTACATGTGCATTTTCCAAAGATTCATAT
This sequence comes from Pinus albicaulis, assembly GCA_034641835.2. Taxonomy (NCBI): domain Eukaryota; kingdom Viridiplantae; phylum Streptophyta; class Pinopsida; order Pinales; family Pinaceae; genus Pinus; species Pinus albicaulis. The sequence goes on along the minus strand of CM076570.1, from coordinate 1,087,195,017 downwards.
CTGAATGGTTTCCTGTTAGTTTTCCTATTGTGTTTACTTTCTCCTTAGTCAAAACTTTGATCATTAAATCTTCAGTATTTGAAAAAAGCTATATGAATTAGATTTTTTACTAAATGCTCAATTTCATGTTTTTCAAATTAATTATGTGTTTTTCATCTTAGATATCATTTGCAGAAATCATACTGCTATGTTTTCTTGTATTTATTTTCTACATTCTTCTACCATACCTTGATGATGATTTGTCAAAGAAATTGTAATCTATCTTGCCTTTGCTAGAACTGTTCATATAACCTGTGGCTAACATATTTTATGTCAAAGACTCCATACCCAATGGTTCCTTCTCCTTCCTTTCCAAACCAATTTCATGTGTTACTAATTAATTTTGGCCAATGTACGTATTATTTACCTACTACTAGTTGTTTCAATACCAAAATGGTTTCAAGGTTACCTCGACGAGTTTCTTTCCACGCCCAAGGAAAAATTATAAGTGATAACAGTGGGGTTAACAACTTAAACTTACTGACCACAAATTGAAACCACAAACATCCCTCAAGGTCTACAGGATACTCAAGGGCCAAAGAACCACCCGAGGCGGTCAATCACTGAGTTGAGGCTCCTTTTTATTGCCATGGGCCCAAAACTGCACCCAAAACAAGGCATGCATGTAGTTATAGGCCTCCAACCGCATGCACAACACTACATTCATGTGGTTACAGCCCAATTTCCCCAATTCTAAGAGTGTGGTCACAAGATCTGAGCCAAAATTCCAGGACAACCTCCATACCACTACCCATAACTTCCTTAGAGTTTCCATAATGATAAATGACTTAATGACAAGGCTACACATTCAAAATTAGAGGTGAAAATTGACCTAGATGGCCTATAACATAACATACATTTCACCAAACACATGGAAAACATGTAAGCTACAAGTCTTGAATGTATATCTGATCATAAAAGTCTGAGATTCATATGAAAATCACCAAAAAGGCTTTATGCCCTCTCCACATATTCGCAACAACAATTAAGTCCATACAGTCATCAATCATTCATATCATCATCAAACATGCCAAAATCCATAGAAAATATACATCATATAAACCATGTAAATTCAACCATAATACCACCATCTTAATCAATACATATGATCATAGATCACAATAGAAAATACCTCATATTAATATATCAAAATTCCAACCAAGTCAGGGACTTCCACGTACTACCTAACCATAGATTGGGTTGAACCAAATCTCTTTTTCAACCAATCACCTTGTGCCATATTCCAAGCATGAATGTCATATCCCATGGAATAAACCAAGACTAACCAAACCAAGGATTCCAGAGGAAAACCCACCTCAATCCTAAACTTATGATGCCACCTCACGGTCGGACATCACTAACACCAATCAAATCGGTCTCTACCCAAGATGTCCATGTCTCCAGGAACAAGTAACTCAACCCACATCCTTCTAGGGCTCTAGAGAATTTGTCCAACTGTGCTCCACGATTAGTAACTCAACCCACCAAGGCCTCCAAAGTGTTTGTCCCAACCTAGGCTCTAAGACTAGTAACTCAACCCAAGTTGTTCGAAGGCTTCTAGAGTGTTTGTTCCAACCCACAACCATAAGGAATTATGAGCATCAATTAGAAAAAAATCAAGTGGAAAAAGCTACAACATTGTGGCTATCCAAGTAATGGCAAGGCAAGGCTAAAACCATTGTCAACATAGGAAATCCTCCATGCTAATGACAACAAGTAACCAGATAATCACATGCATATACCATGCATATGTAAACCAACGAGGAAATAATGCATGCAACCTGTTACCTGCAAAGCAATCCAATTGTAGCCGTTGATCTAATTGTTCCCTTGCACTTTCCTTCTTTCCTTTGTCTTCTTTCTCCAAATCCAACGTATGCCAAAGTGCTCCAAGAATGCTCCAATAACACTATAAGTGTGAAAGAGTATGAGAGAACGAGATAATAGAAGAGATCTCTGAAACTAAACTCACAAAAGGCTAGCTGGAAAAAGCTATGAATTGATCCTCATAAGCCTTTTTATCATTGAGGCCTCTATTTTATTCATTTTCCTTAAATTTCCCTCACATTCCAATCTGTGACTCTTCACCTTCCTTTTCTCCTATTTTCCTTTATTTCATAAATAAAATGTCAATTATTGCCTCTTTTCCTTTGCCAATTTCCTTAGCCATAATAAATCAAAAGTGACACCCACTAGGATTTTTTGCTCACCATTAAGCTTGGAATACCGTATATGTGTCCCATGTACTTGGTCTTATATTTTTTTACATGGAAAATAAACCAGGGTTGTTACAAACCCATCCCCCTTGGGGGAACACCGTCCTTGGTGTTCTATGATACCTATTACATGTAAGACCGTTGAAAAAAAAACATATTTCCTTTATAACACAACTCGTTGCAGTATTTACAATGACCTCTGCTGAAAACAAAACAACATACCGCTTACTGGAGCTTTATAACAAAACTCATTACAACATTTACAAAAGAAACCACATATACTCTCTTACACATTTGCTTCAACCAACAAATAATCATACTATCTATAGAGCTTTATAACCACAACTCAATACAATATCTACAATAATATACACATATACATATGCACATTTTCTTTAACCAGCAAATAAAAGGATACAATGCCTGCATCCGTAATAAGGGAATCTAGAGGCTCATACCTCCACCCTCAAAGTAATACCATGATTCACCTCCTTCCCATGAAGTCCATAATCCACTACCAAAGTCAAACCTGCATCCAATGTATAGCGCTATGATCCTTGCACTACTTGTTCTCTTAATGAACAGTTACCATCTCATTGTTCCAGGGTGCACTCCCTTCTGATTCCATCTGGAAATGATAATGACCAAAAACAAATGTATTCCATGACATTCCCTTCTCTGCTACATAATCCCTCGAGAAATAAGGTCACCCCCTTTCATGCAGACACAAACCTTCCAAGTTTCGTTAGCATCCCCTTCTCTACTACACAGTCTCACGAGCGATCCATCCCTTGAAAAAGTTTCCTCGCATCAAAAGGTCCAAAAACAAAGGCATATCCTTGCCTCAAAACCAGCATACCAGTCAAAGCATGCTCATGGAAATTAATGGAAACTATTAGGTACTAGTGTCCCACAATGGCCCTATTGTTGAAGTGCTTTACTAACATATTACTGCCTGTTCCAATTCCTTTTTGTTGTTGTTGTTAATTCTTGCAGTTAGTTTCAACCACCCAGCCAGGCATTTCCAACCACCCAAAACTGGGCATTTCCCATGTTTTACTAAACCAAGCACATAATTTCCATTAGATTGAAAATAAATTGAAATAAATTTGAATCATACCTCATTGGTAGCTTGTTAATAATGTATACTTTCAATCATGTTTACTTCCTGTCACAACATGTCAAACTAGCTCTTCGATCAAATAATTATGTATAAACATATCTCATCTGGTTAGCTCAAAATGTAACCATCATAAATCATAATCATATATCACATGAAATGATCATAAATCAGAGTCATAGATCACAAGCATAATTAAAACTGAAATAAAATATTGATACTTATCTTTCAACCAATTCTTTGCTTCTACCTTTGTTCTTTTTCCTTTCCATACACGCATTAGATTGGTTACCACACCCAACAAGCACCCAATGCCTTCTCTTCCCTTAAATCACATACACATACACATAGTGTATATCACATGCATACACCCACACACGGTGTACCACACCAAAAAATACATACAACTACTCCCGGTGTACAACACAACGCATACACCTACACCCATTGTACAACACAATACATATACGTACACAAAGTACAACAAAACAAATACACAAGTCACGAGACAACAACTACACAATACACATAACATAGTACCACATGTGCACAACATAATGTGTATGACGTGTACACAATACCACATGTACACATCACCACCTACACAATGTGTACACACAACCACCTGCACAACATGTACACAACACCACCTACATGACGTGTACACAACGCCACCTGCACAACGTGTACACTATACCACATGTACCACGTGCACACGACACCACATGTACAACATGCACACAACGCCACATGTACATAGTGCCACATGTACAACATGCACACGATACCATATCTGCACAACACCACATATACAACATGCACACAACACCATATGTACACGAAACTGCATATACAACATGTACACAACACCACCTACATAACACCACATGTACACAACACCACCTGCACAACATGTACACAACACCACATTGTCTCTACCAAGAAACCTTGCTTCTAGTGTCTCTCCATTATCCGTGCTTTTCCAGCATGTCACAAATCGCACTGCATTCACTTTGCTAATGTATCCCTCAACATTACCTGGCCATAACATAAACATAGGCATAAACACATAATATATAATCATATCTGCATGCTACTAACCTCATATATATGTCAGCGCTACTCTTCCCACTTTATTGCTCATAAACCAGGAACCTCTTCATGTCATTCATCTGCATAAGTGATCATTCCTCCATAATCATGATCCTTGACGACCCTGTCAGACAACGACATACATACATACATATATATACATATAAACATTATCATAAAACAATCACGATCCCAGACGACTATGTCAGACAACGACACACACACACACACACATATATATGCATGCATTAAATCCTCACCTCAATAATAGAGCTTTGAAAGAGGGTGTTGTTGTTAGACCTGGTAATACAACACCATTACAAATTGGGTTCACCGAATGTACCCTTCCGGATGAATGGAATACCAAATATACTCCATTATCTGCCAAGTATCCACAATTACAGCAGACTAAACAACCCCATAAACTAAAATTAATTTCTAAGCCTGATGGTCGCCAAAGCCTTCAATTTGTCCAACCAAAATTGTCTCGTTTAGTATCCCAACCATTCTACACTGTTGACCCATCTTTCTTAAAAGATAAAATACCACATCGAAAGTATTTTCGGTCAGACTCTCAGATTCCTAAATATCCGAAGGATTGTCAATTCTGTGTAGATTTACCAAGTACTCATGCTTCTACATCATAGAGCAATGTCATTTCAACATCTGCTCACCATGGTCAGCATGCTAACTGCCAATATTGTTTGGTAGTACTCATTCCTCGTGACTTCAAATCCTTTACATCTCTTCCGAGGAAGACAAGAGATTATGTCAGTATAATCCCAGAACATTTTCTAGAACCAGGGAATTCTAGCAGGACATTTTTAAATGGTTCAAGAAAAGATGATTTTCAGTGGATTCAGCTTAAAGATCAGAATGATCCTGAACAGTCAGAATCTGTCAAAATGCAAAAAAATTTCAACTATCAGATTGTATGTATGTTACAGAATTTAGATGATCTACATACTGATGTTTTGGATATCAAAGAACATGTCAAGAAATTACATCTTGAATATAGTGATTTATCTACTTTAAAGGCCCAGCATTCAAAAGATTTGAATAATATTCAATCACAGTTGGGAATAATCAATAAATCTATTGATTGCATGAGAACTGCACTAACCAGATCACCATCGCCACCACATTACAAAGAAGTTGATCAGTCTAGCTTCAAATTGAAATCAATTCAAAAATCCAACCAGTCTAAGGGTCTTAAAAGTATTCTTTTCAAAAGCTTTAGTAAGCATGATGACCTAGATCGTGTCCGATCAGGTATCCAACTTGCCCAAAGCAAAATTGCTCAGGTTCGATCAAAGGTAGAAAAACTGCCAAGAAGACCACTTCTGCCAAAAAAGTATGTTTCACTCAGAGAATTGAATACAGTCAAAAATATGTTCCTCATTTTTGGAGGGGAAGAAGTAAAAGGAGAGAGTAGTAAATCGAAAAGAGAAAGAAATGATGAATTCTTTTTCTCTAATAAATCTCCAAAAAAGACTGATGATTTCTTTGCTAACAAATCATCAAGCCCATTCAAAAAATATACTAGAAATATGGAAAAAATTTCAATGAAAAGTGATATGCAGCAAGGCTATGGTCATACTTTACTATTCAATATTGATTGTCTTTCATATGATGAAACCTATGAAACATTTTAAAAGGTTCATGCATGGGCTTTACAGAAAAAGGCAGAAACCAAAATTAATTGGTCTGATATTACAGTACAAATAACATGGGCTTTCACTGGCATACTTAAATTATGGTGGGAAAATTTAAGTCAAGGAGAAAAGGATACTATTCTAGAAGATCATGATCCATTAGCATCCCTTTTTACTGCACTTGTACATGAATTTGTGGGTGCTGCTTCTATTGCTTCTGAACACCATGCCCAGTTATTTATGCCACAAAGATTATGCAACATAGATCAACTTCAGGATTATTTTTGCACTATGCAGTCTCTACTGTATAAGACATCTGATCCTCATAATATTGCATATTTACGGCATTATGTTGCTTCCTTACCAGGAAGAATCCCACAGCTTGTTCAGTCTTATTTCGAAGCAAATAGTGTTCAGATTGAAAATCTATCTTTTGCTTCACTACATCAGCATATTGTTACAATTCTATAGAAAGAATGTGCTGCCTCAAAAGTGAAAAAAGAATTTTAAGAAGTAGATGAATTTTAGTACAAAATTCTGTGATGGTTTCAATGAAACTTATAGCTTTGGATGTTATAAAAAACCAGAGAAATCTGTTAAGCATTGTTCATGTACTAAGCCAAGCAAGATGAAAAAGAAAACATAATACAAGACAAAGTTCAAATTTCCAAAGAAAAAACGTTTTGTATTCAGAAAAAGATCAAAGCCCTCAAAAAAACCAATCTTCTTTATCTGTAGAAAAGAAGGCCATTATGTTAACAAATGAAATGAAAGAAAAGGTAAACGAGATATGAAGATAATTGATATCTTCACCACTATCCATGATCCAAAAGATTGGGATTTGATTTCCCATTCTGATAGTGAATACTTTGAAATATCAGTGTCTGATTCAGATTGTTCACAAGAAGTTGATTTGGATAAAATAAACTTTGATTCCTCTTCTGAAGAAGAGTTTATTTCTGAACAAAAGATGTTTGGTAAATTCTTAGGGTCTACTATCCAGCAGCAAATTACAGATCTGCAACAGCAGCTAGCAAATTTTCCCTCTGGCCAAATCACTGTTAGAAGGAGACTTAGAGAGAAACTTGATGCATTACAAAAACATATACCCTCTAAACAAAAGGAAGAATTAGAGGATGAAGATGATTTTAACCCAGAAGATTTCTATCTACCTACTGCTCTGGTAGAATTTCAAACTTCTTCAAATGAAGAAGAGACACTTAATGCTACTCTGAAAAGTCTAGAAGAATCAATGAGGAAAATTCAGGAAGATATGATTTCTAGTGCTGCTAAATTGCAAAAATTTATAGGAGGTTAATTCAAAATTAACCAAAATTCTTCTTAAAAAATCTGAATCCAATGCCCAGGTAAGGTCCTTGATTGTGAAGTATTTAATCTCCCAGATACTAGTGATATACATGGTATTGGTGACCGAATAGTCATACCCATTGGAATTAAGGTTCCAGGGATTCAGAAGTATGTCTTAGATACACAAATCGATACAGGAGCTATGAGTAGCTGCTGTAAATACAAAGCCATACCAGCATACTACTGGCAGCCAACCAATATTTCATTTCGTGCAGTCAACCAACAGCTTTTTGAGGTCAAGCATATTGCACCAAATTTTCTGATTTATATTGATGATGTTCAGACTACTGTAACTCTGTATAGTTTTGATACAGGATCTGATATGCTTTTGGGCCAAGATTTTGTTAATAAGCATCTTCCAGTCTCTACTGATAAAAAGACAATCACTTTGAACACTACTGAAGGTCCTCGTACTCTCCCCTCAAAAAGTGATTTTGTTATCAAAATTTCAGCTGATCAACAGGATCCTCTCACTAAATCCCTATCTGAATTAGCAAAAATTAATAAGATTATTTATCATGCTACTCTTCATGGTGAAAAAAAGCTTCATGAAGTAGTAGAAAAATTAAGGACTGATTGCACAGCTGACCATCCAGATGCATTCTGGACAAGGGAGAAATATTTTGTGAATTTGCCTTATGCAAAGAATTATGTTCCTAGGCCTCAAAAGTCTTCTGCAAATCATATGAGTCCTACTGAACAAGGGGACTGTAGAATTGAAATAGCTAATCTCCTACAACAAGGATTAATAGAGCAGACTAAAAGTCCTTGGGCCTGTCTAGCTTTCTATGTCAATAAACACAATGAGCAGAAGAGAGGAAAGAAACAGCTGGTTATAAATTACAAAATCTTAAATGATGCTCTCCTCCCAATCGGATATCCATTGCCAAACAAAGAATTACTTCTTACTAAGATAGCAAATGCAAATATCTTTAGCAAATTTGATTTGAAAAGTGGTTTTTGGCAGATTGGAATTACTAAGGAAAATAGGTATAAAACAGCTTTTGTTGTGCCTCATGGACAATACCAGTGGAAAGTGATGCCTTTTGGGCTCAAGAATGCACCTTCTGAATTTCAGAAACGAATGGAAGATATTTTTGCTCCTTATCAGTTTATAATTGTATATATTGATGATGTTTTGGTTTTCAGTAGAGATGTTTCGGAGCATAAGAAACATCTATACAAATTTTATGAGTTAGTCTTTTCTCATGCTCTTGTTCTATCAGATTCTAAAGAGAAATTTCAGACTGGCAAGATTGAGCTTGATTATTTGGGTCTCCACATCTGCAAAGGATCAGTTACTTTGCAACCACATATCCTCAGCCATCTTGCTAAATTTCCAGATTTTTTGCCTAACAAATTTTCTGTACAGCGCTTTTTGGGGTGTTTAAATTATGTCCGTCAATTTTATGAAAAACAGGCCAATGATACTAAGGTACTCCAACAGCGCCTTCGTAATGATAATCCATGGACCAGACAAATGACAAAGGCCATTAGAAATATCAAGCAAAAGGTTAAACACCTCCCGGCTTTAAAACTTCCAGATGTGCAGAAGCAACTTATACTTGAAATTGATGCATCAGATACAACATGGGCAACTTTACTTCTCCAAAAAGAAGGAAAGAAGGAGCAAGTTTGTCCATATGCTTCTGGTTCCTTTGATGATACACAGATCAAATACCCTTCTTCACATAAAGAAATTTTAGCTGTTAAAAAGGGCATTAATCGTTTTAGGTTATAACTTAAATCTGTCAGATTCATTGTGAGAACAGATTTAAAACACATGAAAGGAATGCTAAGTAATAAAAGATTGTTGGAGAAAGGATCTAATAGAATATTGATATGGGCCATCTGGCTTGATGGTTATGATTTTGAAATTGTATATAAGGCTGGTACATAAAACTATCTTGCAGATATGCTCACTAGAGAAGGTTCAGCATAAATAAAAGAAATAAAGATGTTTAGACCTCTTTGTCAGGGTGGTAGTTCATCCAGTACATCTATTCCACAACCACCAAGGACATTCCAGAATTTTACAGTTTGCTCAAACTTACACTAGTCTATTGTGTTGATTGCTTAATAATGAAAATACAGCAACTCCCATTTGACGTTCAACACAGTATTCTGTAGAAATGGTTTGAAACCACTGAATGCCGTCATGGTTATTTACAAGAAGTACCATACAAGGAGTTACATTGGCGAGTATTTTTTAATTACTCAGTCCAAATAATGGGATTATATTGCTTCATTTACAGCGCAGATCTTTCATGGGAAGACTATTTTGTTATTTTACAAAGGAGCAGAGTACATAGAAAAGTCACTATATATTTTTATTCTGATGTATTTGCAGCACCCTTTTCCCAATGGTCTCCATGGTTCAAGCTATTGATTTATAAATATATTCCAAGAGCAATCAGTCATAGCGACTACTCTCCACAAGAAACAATTGGTTCCTTTATTCATGAGCTAACAATTGCTGCTAGAGATGGTTTAATGGTAGAATTCAATCTTCTTCATGATGACAGTGTTTTAGTTAATGACAATACTGAGACCGAAGCATTGTTTGTTTTGTACGTCTTGTGGAAGGGAGAAGTCTCATTTGATGGAATCCTACAAGTTGATAACATGCTCCAATCTCCTCTCAGTTACGTTTTTCGTCATGCTCCTGGATGGATTGACTATAATATTCCTGGTTTATTTAGAAGAAACCATATAAACAGGATATTGGATAGATATGATAGGATGAATGAGGTTGGTGACTTAGATGACCTTGATGAGTTTGATCTAGATGAAGGCAATGATACACCTGATGAATTTGAAAATAGTGATTGATTCAATTCATTTGAAAGGTTATTTCGTGGGTTCAACCTTTATTTTGAATCTCCACTTTGTAATTATGTGATTGTGGTTTTCGGGACATCCACTTTAAAATGATTCCCTTTGTACATCCTATGTGTTAGTCTTTGGACACATTTCACTTTGGCTTCTTTAGTACATCCACTTTATTGATCGGCATAAGATATGATGTAAAATAAAGTGATGTCTCTTCATAATTAGTGGTACGATTGCAGAGCCGACGTCCTAGATTCCGGCCATAGATTGTATTAGATTTACTTTTGAAAAAGTTTTACCGGATATTTTGTAAAGCTATACATCGGATGACCGGTTAAATGGCTATAAATTGTAATACTCTTGGCGATAATAGATATCGAAAAATTTGTGTGTTCTATCTTGGAGTTCTTATGTTCATATGTTTTATGAATATTATTTTTTTCTATGGACAGAGTCTGTATCGGGCCAAATAGCCTCTAGATTTCTTCTAATATTTAGGTGATAAATCTGGTAAATGCCCCTACAGTCAATCTCTGGTTATGAACAAAGTCTTTGTGGTCATATCTATCTCTCTGTATTCTGTATTCCGTGTATGTATTCCGATTTTACGTATATATATATATATATATATATATATATATATATATATATATATATATATATATATGTCGTTGTCTGACATAGTCGTCTGGGATCGTGATTGTTTTATGATAATGTTTATATATATAAGACAAAGACATACATACATACATATATATACATATAAAAATTATCATAAAAAAATCACGATCCCAAACGACTATGTGATTTGGATTTATGCAGGAACGCAATACAATACAGAAATAGACATAAACACAGAGATGTAGCAGAAATAATGCTTCATTTCATTAATATCAAATGACTGAAATATGCTTACAGACATAAAGGAAATAAAAATAGCTAGGGTGTTGGTAGTGTATCTCCGAGAAGAGATGTGGCGGCTACAGACCTCTAAAATGTGTTACAATGAGGCTCGAAGGCCTATTTATTGTTGAGAAACAATATAAAACCCGAAACGTCCAAAAACCTAACCCTAGGAGATGACGCGCCAAAACTGTGGGCCCCGTTTGGGTAAATTGGTGTTTCAACTTCCTGGGGACGTAAATTTGGCATCCAATCTCTATTTAATGCGCTTAATAGGTTGCTCCCGGTTTTCCCAAAAAACATTGTTTAGGCCCTAAAAATGGCTCCGGAAGTTCAGGACCTGAAAAATGCTAAAAATAGTAAGTTTTGTTACAAATTAAAAACTAAAAGAACTGATGGTGGAGGTTCAAATGGAATAGGTGGGTGGCCACCAATATCCACCTGGATCATTAGGGCCCCAAAACAGCTCCATCTGCTACAGTCATGTAAGGGAGCCCTATTTCGAGGTTGTGGCCATAATATTCTTCTTTCCCTATGAGCGAGTTGTAAGGAAAATAAATTTCCTGGTTTTGGAAACAATCTTACTACGTTGTTTTGCAGTAGTTAAAGAGATGACAGGAGGCGGTACTACCTCCGGAATCCTATACAAGTTATTTACCAAAGTAATAACAACAACACGAGGCTTAGAATCATACACATCATGTCACCTCCACAAGTATGGTTGGCCCAATAATACATCAGCTACATCAAGAGGAGCAACATCACATAATACCTCATCTGTGAATGGCTTAATGATGTACGGAAGGCGACATTGATGGCAGATGCAGAGATCTCTCCCTGGGTGAAGCCACCCGATGGTATATGGTTGCGGGTGCACTATGGTCGGTAGGCCGAGCCGCTTCACGACCTCTGCTGAAATGAGGTTCTTTTGGCTTCCGCTATCAACAAGGAATTGCAGTGGAGAACCCTTCACCCACATCTGCGAATGGAAGAGGCGCTCCCCCTGCTCTGGATCTTCGGATCCTCCCTCTGGATCTTGGTGGTGGCAACAATCGCACTAGGATCCGCATCAATGATCTTCTTCCCTTTTTCATTGCCTTTTTCTGGTTCTGACTCAGGATCAGAAAATGCATCTGCTTCGGGTGCCTTTAGTTCAGCCACCAACGACTATTTGGCCTGACACGCATTTGTGCTATGAGTGGGGTTGTTATGAAATTCACACCACTTCCCCGTTTCCTTCTTTGGATTTGTGGTGTTGTTATGAGTTGCACCGCTTTGGCCTTGCCCCTTGTTCTTCGGTTCAGGGTCACCTTTCCCTGGCTTCAGATTTGCAGATCCAAAATCTCGCTTCTTTTGATTAAATTTCTGCTCGATCTTGGCGGCATAGCGATATGTCGTGCCAAGCGATGTAATGTCGAGGAACTCAATCTCCTTTTGAATGTGTTTGTGCAGATAGCCACGGTACTTGAGCACCAAATGTCTCCTTGAATCTTTAATACCCAACTTTGTGCGCAGGGTATGGAATAAATTTGTCAGTTCGTGCACATCTTGATCCCTTTGCTACTGCAGCGTGGTCCATTGGATGTATTTTTCCTCATAGCTCCCCGCGGGGTAATATTGTTCCTTGATGTCGTCTCAGAACGAATTCCAAGTGGGTGTGGCCGAGAACAAAGAGGGTTCCCCTTCGTCATCTTGCTCACAGTAGGTTTCCCACCAGTCTTTGACATGGGGAGCAGCTTTGAGGAGCGCAAAAATAATCTTTTATCGATCGGAGAAATCATGGACCGAGAAATACCCTTCCATAAAATTTAGCCATCTATCTACGGCGTCTACATCTATCTGGCCTTCAAATACAGGAATGTCAAAGTTTACCTATGCCTTGAAGGGAGTGGCGCCTCCAAAGTGACTGTTGGATGCATATGCACCATAGGTGGGCACTCGTTGAAGGATATGTGCAAAGTTATCCATCATCTAATTCCTTTGTTTCTCAAGGGCTTCCTCGAGCAATATTTTGATAGGATCTCCTGCTCCCTTGTCTTTCTTTTCTTCCGCCATGGGAGGTCGTCGGGGTTTGCGAGGTTGATCTTGCAAGGGTTCAACCAGATCGAGCCCTAACTCCTTATACCCTGACAACGTTGGGGACATGCAAAGAAAAACAGAGAAAGAGTAGATGACTTTGATACCACTAATCCAGATTTATGCAGGAACACAATAGAATATAGAAATAGACATAAACACAGAGATGCAGTAGAAATAATGCTTCATTTCATTAATATCAAATGACTGAAATATGCTTACAGACATAATGGAAATAAAAATAGCTAGGGTGTTGGTAGCATATCTCTGAGAAGAGATGTGGTAGCTACAGACCTCTGAACTATGTTACAATGAGGCTTGAAGGCCTTTTTATTGTTAAGAAACAATGTAAAACCTGAAACGTCCGAAAACCTAACCCTAGGAGATGAAGAGCCAAAAATGTGGGCCCCATTTGGGTAAATTGGTGTTTCAACTTCCCAAGGACGTAACTTTGGAATCCGATCTCCGTTTGATGTGCTCAATAGCTCGTTAGAAAACGTCATTTAGGGCCTCAAAACGACTCTGGAAGTTCAGGACCCGAAAAACTGTTAAAAATAGTAATTTATGTTACAACTTAAAAACTGAAAGAACTAATGGTGGAGGTTCAAATGAAATATATGGGTGGCCACCAATATCCACTTGGATTATTAAGGCCCCAAAATGGCTCCAAGAGTGCAGGACCCGAAAACCTGCTAAAAATAGTAAGTTGTGTTGAATGTGAAAAGCGGCAAGAATTGATGGTGCGAGTCCAAATGGAATAGGTGGATGGCCACCGATATCCACCTGGATCACTATGTCAGACAACGACACACACACACACAGATATATATATATATATATATATATATATATATATATATATATATATATATATATATATATATATTATATATATATATATATATATATATATATATATATATATATATATATATATATATATATATATATATATATAGCATAAAACAATTATGATCCCCGATGACTGATGAGCCCCAGTATTGCAACAAGCATGTTACGACTCCCAAGACTACCAACTTAAATTATCAACCTGAGTTTCGTACAAACTTAAGAGGCATCGACACTGTATGTGTAGCATGCAATGTTTCCTTCCTTCGTTGATTTGATGCAATGAAGTGAATGTCATGGAATCAAAGACTAAACTAATTGCATAAATGGAAATGTTACACTATTTGCAAAAAGGAAACCTAATTATTTTTGTAGAGAGAAAATCCCAGTTACTGTTGCAGAAAGGAAAGGCTATTATAATTTACATGAATGTAAATGCTAATCCTATATGCATGAATGCAAACATTAACCTATTGGTAGAATGTAAATGGTACATCAAAAGGAAGCCTAGTCTATGCAATAGAAATAGCAATGTTGGAAATGGAAACCATAGCTTAAGATGTATGAAACAAAAATGAAATCATTCTTCCATAACTACGTTCAAGATAGATTTTGTCAACAAATTTCATAAGGTGCTTCATAAAGTAATCATGAAAATCATAATTATGCTCTTCAATTCATGAATCTATCCACTAATCATAACTACAAAGGTGAATTGCAATAGAGAAGAGAACAGAAGAGGCTTAATAGGTTTTTGGTCTTACTCAATCATGTTTTTGGAGCGTAGGAGTCGTTATTCAAGCATAAGAAGAAAAAACCAAGATTTTGGAGCAAATCTAGCCAAGTTCACACATGATACAGGAGTGCTACAAGAGACCCAAGATTATTATAGGAGTGAGATAACTTGTTGAATGCCCAATTAAATCAAATGCAAATGAGATGGAAATTTTTTTGTTATTAAGTAGGATGTTCTCAAACTCAGTTCCAAATGGAAACACTCCAAAATACCCCTGTTAACATGTGTTAAAAAATAACAAATAATACTACTCTAAAAACCATAAATTCAAAAACTAGTGAGCTAGTTAACCTACCAAATGTGTAATGACCCATTTCGATTTATAAGCAAAAGAATATTAGCATGTATACGATGTATGCATATGGTAGCTACATATGCATACATCGCATACACTGCACTAGTATACATATATGCTAGTATTGAGAATAACTAAGTAGGTTAATAAGTCAATTATGAAAATAGATCCTTAACTACCTTGATATAATAAATATGTCGAGGGAAACCTTTAATAAATATCGGGGTAATATCTAAGTTAGGGTAACAAATTGAATATCATAATGCGTGTCTATCTCACCGAGATATAATGAAATATCAAGCTACGTACTTAACACGTATACCACTCTTATATATGCAAGCATGGTAAAGCATTTATCAAGAAAAATATAATTAAGTACAAATTATGTTTGAGTGAACAAATAAAGTAATAATATAATTTTATTAAAATTATAAAGTTAATTTAATTAATTTAAAAACAAAAGATAATAAAATTAATCTTAAAGTAATTAATCAAAATAATATCTACATAAATGACTTAATGATATCTACATAAATGACTTAATAAATATCTACATAAATGACGCTATAAATATCTCCATAAATGACTTAGTAAAATATCTCCATAAATGACTTAGTAAAATATCTACATAAATGGAGGGGTGATGGAACGGGATAAAAGGAGGAGGAAGAGGAATGAGGAAGGGAGAGGAGGTTTTTCCTTTGCTGGTTTCTGCACTCAGAAGAAAACTATTGTTTGAGGAAAGAGTGAGTTTTGTGAATTGTTGTAAAACGAGTCTTCTCTATTCTTGGAATTATGGGCACGCGGGCAAAAGAGATATCTTCTGGATCTAGGATTGCTCTAGAAAATCCTAGATTGGCTAGGAGGAAAAGATTGATTTAGTGACACGTCCGCTGCACCCACGAGAAAATCCACGGCCTAACACATCACCAAATTCGTCCCAGGTGTTCTTTTGTGATTAAAATTCTTATTTATGTGAGTTAAATTTTATTGTGTGTCTCAATTCATTTGGATTTATGCTTCAATCTATAAGTAGGAAAAATTCTGGTTAAATGCCCGGTTTAGGGACATTACACATGGTATCGGAGCTAGTTTCAAACCCTTTCGACCTTATAGGCCCTACACGTTGTGTAATTTTCTAACTGCGGCGTGAAAGCTTAACACATAAATAATAAAGAAACCGGACTCTATTTCATCCAACCCATGAATCCACGAGAAACCCCTTTGGATATGAAAAAATTACAAGATATAAAAATCCATTGGGCTTTACACAGCCTTACTGCCTCCAGAGTCCAAATCCTCCCTCCCTCCTACATCTGATGATATCTATATGCTCTCCAAATGCTGAGTTTGATGCCGTGAAAATATTGGATTTAATTTGGAAAAATTGTTAATATATATTTCCTCTTTAAATCTGGAACAGGTTACTAATAATATTCATGAAGATGATTTTATTTTTATAGTTTAACTGTGACACCTGAATATATTAGCTATTCGTTAGTTACTACTTTGGGGGAGTTACAATATATATAAATCTTTGTTTGTAGACTATTTTTAAGCTCTGCGCAGCATGGAAAGTACACTCCATTGTAGTTTTCCCATCATATACTATAAGCATGTATACCAAATATGTTGCCATTATAAAATCTTGCACTCAACAACAAAAGTTGTCTTCTTGGTATGAAAAATAAATCAATTTATGATCTTTTCTACCACAATAAGTTGTTCAGAATCTAAGTGTGCATTTGGTTCATCAATGAGATAAATGTCTACAGGCCTATCAAGACATAAGCATATCGCTACTATTTACAATTTTTTACCTCTAAAGTTCCGAATTGTATCTGGTTTCAATAATCCAGCCAACATGTGCACAAAGGCAGTCTTTCCTATTCCATTTTCTCCCAACATTATGACAATCTGTGAATTCTCCTTCTTCTACATGAAGTTTTAATTTTTTCTATATTTTTGTCAAAATTGATTGGCTTAGTCACATTAATGCCCTGTAATAAAGCCTTACCAATAACTTCTTGAATGCACCGGCACTTATTTTTTGTTATGGAAATCAATAGCTTCTTTCATTAGGATTTATTCACGTCATTGTAATACAGGAAGTTGGAGATGGAGATTAATATCTTATATTTCCAAAACTCAAAATCATAAAACACAACACAAAACATGGCCTTGCACTAGGAGCTTCCGTCTTTTGTGTTTCCAGTACAACATTGCTTAATTGCAATCAAGATTTTATCTTATTTTAAGGGACCAATCTCATGATCCATCATGTGACTTTTCCATCTTATGCCACTGATCAAGTTCTCCCTTGGCCTATCTACAACTTTCCTCCCATGAACATCAATAGCAGAAACACCCATTTTCACAATTCTTTGTGCCATTCGTGTGTATTCCATGATGTGTATCGACTTCCCTAAACAAAATTGACTTATGAATCTGCGTGTATGTGTCCGATGAGCGTATTAATCTACCTTATAGATTGGCATATATACTCCATCGCATTAGTACATGTGTCTCATTCAAGGCAAACAACGACCAATCCGACTTGCTCTGCGATAAATTTGTGATTTTATTGAAATGCAGTTTGTGTCGTTTGTGATGTTTACTCTGTGTCGAAAGATGCATACCTCGGTTAATGGCTACGAGCAAAAAGCCTCCCTTGAATTAATTAACTGCCATGGACATCGCTGAACTTTTCATCATGCTAGTTCCGTCAAAAGGCCACATTCCGTCACCAAGAGCAACATTTTTCATGTCGAATTAAAAATTATTCTTGGCATTTTTAGGCAATTTAAAGCATTGTACAAGGCTTACCAACAGAGTTTTGAAACCTGCCAATACCGCTGCAAATGTTTCGAATTTGTCTCCAAAATTTAGCCAGGAATAAAATAAATAAGTTCCACATCGTGTGTTCTGAATAACAACCAAATTAGGTAGCCGAGGCCAGAAAGCATGCAATTTTAGGGTAATTTGTCCAAATCCCTGTTACTTCCATAAATGGCCAGATTAACTCCAGTTGACCTGGATGAAAGTTGTGAGAAAAATCACAAATAGACGTGACAAGTAAGTTGTGAAATTTAATGGTGGATACTTGTAACTTCTAAAGAATTTTATGGGTAATCATTCACAACTTATATTCTTCGTTGTATCTTATGCGATTCATTCTTGGAGTTGTACTTCTCATAGAGATGCTTGCATTTATACTTTGTGACTAATTGCATGTTAGGTCAGTGTCAGCAGGAAAGCGAAATGAGGGTGTAAGACTCGTAAGAATAGTATATTTTAAGCAAGGAGAGCTCTCTCGCGTGATAGATAAAAGTGGTAGTTGGGTTGACGACTGTATCCTGTTATTATTTTCCTGGGAATCATAAGTTTTATTTTTCAATTGAGAGAGTCACATAGACACTTGTCGATGTCATATTAGCATTGCAAGGTTAGTCCCATGATAAAATTTCCTTCGTATTATTGAGATAGCTTCAAATATCAGATCAAGCGCCATTGAGCCCATTGTTGATCCCAAAGAAGGACACGAACCTATAATAATACCGCTGCAAATGTTTCGAATTTGTCTCCAAAATTTAGCCAGGAATAAAATAAATAAGTTCCACATCGTGTGCTCTGAATAACAGCGAAATTAGGCAGCCGAGGCCAGAAAGCATGCAATTTTAGGGTAATTTGTCCAAATCCCTGTTACTTCCATAAATGGCCAGATTAACTCCAGTTGACCTGGATGAAAGTTGTGAGAAAAATCACAAATAGACGTGACAAGTAAGTTGTGAAATTTAATGGCGGATACTTGTAACTTCTAAAGAATTTTATGGGTAATCATTCACAACTTATATTCTTCGTTGTATCTTATGCGATTCATTCTTGGAGTTGTACTTCTCATAGAGACGCTTGCATTTATACTTTGTGACTAATTGCATGCTAGGTCAGTGTCAGCAGGAAAGCGAAATGAGGGTGTAAGACTCGTAAGAATAGTATATTTTAAGCAAGGAGAGCTCTCTCGCGTGATAGATAAAAGTGGTAGTTGGGTTGACGACTGTATCCTGTTATTATTTTCCTGGGAATCATAAGTTTTATTTTTCAATTGAGAGAGTCACATAGACACTTGTCGATGTCATATTAGCATTGCAAGGTTAGTCCCATGATAAAATTTCCTTCGTATTATTGAGATAGCTTCAAATATCAGATCAAGCGCCGTTGAGCCCATTGTTGATCCCAAAGAAGGACATGAACCTATAATTGGAAAGTATGTTGAATATTTTAACCATAATAATTGAGTAGATATTTTCATAATAATTTATAAATATTTTGATATTAAGTTAAAATTATATATATATATATATATTCAAGGTTGTTGAGGAGAGTTTTCACTATTTTGAGGTAGGGTTATATTTAGAGGAATTCTTTAACTAGGGGTTGATTTTCTTTTATTTTAATATCTATAATTACTGAGACTTTATGTTAAAATTGTGGTATAGTAATACAAACACAGAGACTCCACTTAGCACCAAGTCGAAAGGTTCCTCTTTGTTGTGTATCGCCAAGACCTTTCTAATGAATCGAATTGTGTACTTCTACTTTGAATCATATAAATTAAGAGAATCTGCAAACGTGTCAAAAAATGATGCGTAAAATGTAGCATGACAAGGCAACTTTGTGAAAGTGAGGGAGTGGTATGGGTGTAGGAACAACATTATAAATTGAATGTCAAAATACATATGTTTGGAATATAGTATAAGGTAGTATTTTAATTAAATAGTAGTGAATACATGAAAGTAAATTGAAGATTATAATGAAGAAGGACAAAGAAAAATATAGCAAAAAAATTCATGTTGACTTTAAAAAAAAAAGGGTTAATCTTGAAGGTATTAAAATTAGCAAAAAAAATGAATTTATGTGAAATAACTGAGCTTTATATAAATTCAATCTAGGAAAATAATACAAAGTAATACCAAGGTCTATGAAGACCCATGCATTTTAATTATGTATCAAAATAGATCACCATGCATTAGGACAAGGAAGTAACGATACCACCCTCCTTGACCTCAGTATCAGCAACACATGCATGTAGGTAATTATAGCAAAACAAAAAAACTATAACCGCATGTGAGCTTGAATTTAGGAAATTGTATTTATTAATCTAAACTGTACATCAAATACTTAGAGCCATGTTTAAAGAGTCATCATCAAATATCAAAGACAATCATAGAATCCATGCAATAGTCAACAATAATTAGACAGAACATTTGTCCACTGTAGTGGAGTCCTCATGTACTATTAGTGGCATAAAACTCAAAATCTGATTTGATACTGGTGCTACTGATAGTTTCATTTCGTCATATGCATTAAATAAATGTGGGTTGACAGCCTGCAAACAAAATGATTTCAAACAGGCAGTAATGGCTTCAGGGGAACTTCAGTCCATAGATTTAAGTGTTGAGGAATGCAAAGTTGATCTAGAGGTTTGTTCGACTAAGTTGAAGGTACTAGGATGAATAATCACAATGGAAAATAACTTAGTTTCTAACTATTTCCTGAGATATTGTGTTGATTCTTGGATATCACCGCCTTAATTTCATAATTATAGTGACAATCATAATATAACTCGAGGTGTATTACTCTGAGTAATCCTTGATAATTTACCCAAAGTATTCAATGTTATGTAATATTCAATGACAAGGAAAATTATTTTCAACTTTTGGAAGAAATTGAAGCCTTTAACGATGATAAAATGGAATTTTATATAATTCGAAATTCGAAAGCTATGAAGCATGGGGTGATACATTTTATTATAAGAGATGGGATATTTAATGCAAATGCATGTATCAAAGACATTTATCAAGCTCAATCCCACTTAATTCCTAAGCCATTACTTTTACTTAACATTACATCTGACAAAGGAGTTGAGATAACTCATGGATATCAGCTGCAAAGGTTTCCATAATAAAATTTAAGATTTTGTATATCGTGCAAATAAAGTTTGAAGTACGCTAAAATTATTATATTAAAATGAACACATTAACATCACTTTAGACATTAAACTTTACTGTAAATTTTGAACATTAGAATGGGAACTATCCTACTTATTTTTATGTACTTGAAACATTTCATTCTTCAAGTGATGTTGAGTTTTCCATGTATATATCTTACTACATGATAACAATAACTATTAACGTTATGAATTTTATGAAAATATTTTTTTATACCATTTAACTATGTTAGTACTTTAATTATTATCTAATTGTATATGTAAGTGGTTTATATATGTGTGTGTGTGTGTGTGTGTGTGTGTGTGTGAGATAAGAACTAGTTCACATACTTGATTTATTGACGATATGACTATAAAAATAGATGAATTTAATTTTATGATTAAAATAAAAAGAGAGAAAGAGTGTGAAGGTTTAAGTTTTTATAGTTTAATATATACTAATTAGACATTTTGATATTCAACCATTATGTCATTGTTGAGATGGATAGTTAACCTATTTGTAATTGTAAGGATATATTGATGTCTAAAACAAAATAAAATGGCAACATAGCATTGTTCATGGAATTTTAAATGACCCTAAGGATAACAATGTGATTTAGGAAATGGAAATTTATTGTTGATATGAATGATTGAACTATATAAGATGATTCATGGTGATTATTTAGGCACATATAAAGATTATTTGGCTGACTTTGCTCCAAAGAAGTCAACTCTTGAAGAAAATAAGCTTGACAAAGAGATTTGAACCCAAAAACTCTTGAAGAAAAGAATAATGGTAATGAAAGCATGACTATGGACATTATGGCAAGACCGTTAGATGTAAAGTAAGATACAACCACATAAAATGCAAACCTAGTTTGAGGTAAAACGATGGATGAAATAAATCACTAACTGTTCAAGAAATGTTTGGAGGAATTATAAGTAATCAAATTGAGAGTACAAGTATAGTTCACTAAAAGTACACGTCAAACAAAGACAAAATGGATGAAACATATGTTAATATGGTAAGAAACCACCCTGTAAGGTAGTAAACTAGAAAATGAGTACAAAGAGACATGGGAAAATTTCTAAGCCTAATCCCCAATGTAACCATATTATAATTGATATAGTTACCTAGGGAGGATGGAAAAGGAAATAAATTACAAACTTCTAATGACGGTAATGAATGTTATTTATCCCCCGGATGCGGTTGACAGAATTGACACGCATGCCAATCACATCCCACACTCCACGGGAAATGGAGATCTCATGCACAGAGCCTCATCTGCTGCGGATCTTCATACCGTAAGTCACTCACACGAGACCTACAGAATCAACTATGATGACGAGAGGATGAGATATGCGTCATCATGTCCTGAGCATCACCTCGCATTCATCACCATTAATGATCGTAATGAATAAACTGCATTGCAATCATCCCCCTTCCCTCGAGCCTGCTCAGGCTCTCAATCATCTCACGCAAATGCGTGCGAAGCCTACTCATTTCTATTCTCATCCCACACATCCCCGTCCCTTTAAAGAGATGAGCTTTCAACCCCTTTCCATACTCAATCTGTCATCCTGGCCTTTCGTCTCCCTTACTCTGCTTTGGCTTCTCCCTGACTTCATTAGGTTGCGAAGCTCTACTCCTAGCGTAGCGCTGCGCAGTTTCCTTTGGGTCGCCGCACCCCTTCCTACACATTTCCCCCCCAGCTACTCCTTCCCCCTAACCCTAGCGTTTCTCACCCTTTTGTGCCACCATTTTTTCTGAATTTCTCCCCCCTGCCTCGGTGCGCAATGGCTCCAAGACTTCGCCAATGAACTATCCAAGGAGGACAGAGAGGGGCGCTCCCTGACCATTATCACCATGGCAAGGATAACTGTCTCGAGTCGATAGATAGCTCCTCTTCCAGCACCTTTGTGCGTCAGAGTCTCGATCCCGAGCAGCACGCAGAAGCCTCTAGGCATGCCGCGCAGAGAGGAAGGCGCGGTCCGAGGAAGTCCACCATTTCTTCACATACGCACCCCCAGCAATGAAAAACTGACCCACTACCAGTTTCAAAGAAGGATGATGAGGATACGAATATCTGGGTGATGGAATCCGATGTCATCTGGACGTGGGTTCCCGACAAAGTAGATCCAGACTCCCCTATCCTCTACGCACCGGTCTACAAGCCCAAGTGTATAGTGGCAGATGCGGAGGTAGCTGCTACGCAAGCTCCTGCTTGCCCCATTGAGGAGGAGGCCCCCTACAGCGATGATGAAGATGGAAATTGAAGTCTGCAGCTGCACAGTTCTCCTATGTTTTTTGTCATGCTCACCATTAGTGCCTTTTTGCCACCGTTTAATTTATGTTTCTTAGATATGTCAGCGCTATTGTGCATAATGTAATTCTCTATTATAAGTTTTGTCTGGGCTGGTTTCCTCCCCCGAGGAAGCCCAGAAATTGTGTCACAAAGGTTGTGATAGGTTAAGCGCAGCTTGCCAACCCAACCTGTAGCATATATAACTTTATGTTTTCGAATTAATAAAATAGCCCAACTTACAAAAAAAAAAAATTGAATGTTAGTTATCATAATCAACTTAGAATAATGAGATCAACAAAAAAAATAATAATAATAAATAACACCAGAGGTGAGTGAGTGGAAGTTTCGCAAAACAATATAAGAAGTCAATGACATAGATGAAAGAGTGAATCCATAATAAAATTGATCAATTGGAGGACAATTTATGTGCATGGAAACATCTATAATAGTTTCTCCCTCTAATGGGAGAGTCACATTATAAAATTTTCCTTAAGTGACTAACTATATGCATGGATTATGAACATCATGGAGTATCATTTGGCAATTCTATTATGTGATGCCTTAAAATATGAAATGATTAAGAGATTACATTTGATATCCATTTTATTGAATTTATTTATATAGTCTTACCCAAGTTGGGAAATAGTAACGACATTTCTAAGTGTAATAATTTTATGCATTAAGGGAGGAGGAAAGGGAACCATGATGACTAGAGTTGATCAATCAAAGTCAATTTGATAATATGTTTTTCAAATTGAATAAGACATAGAATATTAAGAATATCTAGTATGAGGAAGTAAAGGGGTGTTTATATCAAGAAAAAATTTCTTAAGGATATGAGCAACATGATTGGTAAGGGTCAAAGTAATGACCTATAGGGAATTCTGAACATTCATAGTTATTAAGAATAACAAGTGATAAACTGAGAAATTATTTAAAATTAAATATTAAAGATAATAATTGTATACCATTAAAAAATGAGATACATTTGGTGATAAGATGAGGCTTAAGGACTAATGAGGAAACGATTAATGTGAAGAGTAAGACAAGGGTATACCAGTGATTAGTTATGTGTTTGGATTAAATGAGTCAATATAATAGAAATGAAACAAAAGTTTAAGGGATGATGGTAAAGCTAGTAATATTCTAGCTAGAGTTAAGACTCTAAATGGTGAAACTTGCAAGTAAAGAGACTCAAAACTGTAACATATTGATAATGTGACTATGCATATCTTGCAAATTGTGAATTTATTATTGAAAGAGGAGGAAATTATTATCTGTCAACAATTTACATCTTGTTGAAAACATGACACTCTTAGGAGACCATGTTAAAGTCTTGTGGGATAAATATAGTCCTAGATCGGCAACCTGGAAAGACGTTGAGGCCATATGCCAAAATTACCCCAACTTATGCTAAATTTTGAAAAACTATAAATCTTATTTATATATGACTACTCTATTTTGATACTTGAGACCCTATTTTGAAATATCATGTAAAGATGAGTTTTACTTTGTTGGTACATGGATACCCATAAAGATATGATGTTACTTAACTCTATTGATACATGACATATGTTATTTACTTAAATTTTACTAGCACATGGATACCAATATGAAATATGTCATTTAAATTAACATTGCGAGAATATGAAATCTAGATCGTAGATTATGTTATAAATAAGGCTATCTATCAATTCGTTTCATTTCTGCATATCAATATGATTGAAGGAATAGAAATAGAAGAGTAACTACATTTTTAAATATGAAAACTAAACTTATTAGTATATAGACTGAAAATGGCTAAATACATTGTATCATAGATGACAACATGTATGAACTATAGAAGAGTTGTTATCTAGAGATAAATTGTATTGAATATATGGATGCATATATTGTAATATGTATACAAGTGTTTACATTATAGATCGTGTACAAGTGTTTACCTTGCATAACACATCGTTACCAAATCAATCACATGATGGCAGAATTCCAAGAACAGTTGAGACTTCATGAGATTCCATGATAGGGTGTTAACCCTGGTCCTACTAGGAGGGGTGGAGGTGTTGCACACCGTGTATCCTCAAAACCTGAAGTCATGGGAGGACTGTGCAAATCACGCTCCCCTAGACGTGTGATGATGACTGTCATATGCCTACTTGTAAATCAAATCGATGTAATCGACGCTGACACCCTTAAGGTCTATGAATGGTTGGGTCAGTAAAACTGATGCCATGGCATATTCCTGTAGAGGACGGATAGGATGGGAGCGGAAGAGATTATGGAGGATAGTGTTAGCCCCCCTATGAAATTTTTGACAAGCAAATAGGGGGCTAAATTGTTTTTGAGCCTTCAAGGAATGCATTTCTTCTGAAAACACAGTCTCCTTGAAGCCTCCTTGTGCCTTTGCCCTTTGATAGTATCCCCTCTGTTGATTTCCTTTATAAAGCCTCTCTGCTGTGAAGAAATGCCCAAAGGCCCCCTTTTCCCTCTTATTTCACCCCCGATTAACCTCTATTTCATCCCCCTTGTCTTCCCCTTCTATTTCCCTTCTTACCCTTCATTTCCCCCTAAAATCCCCTTTAAATTCCCCCCCTAACCTTTGCTGACCTTCTTCCCCCTTTATTTCTCTATCGTTCCCCTTCCCAACCTTCAAATTCCATTAAAAAGGGGCCAAAACCCACTTCCCGACCTTATTATAAGGCCTAGCCCCTTTCTGCCAGCCCCTTTCAAACCACTTCCCACACATGCCCCGGCGCTGGGACCAAGCGCTTAAGTCCCAAGCGCTAGTCGCAATCGGAGAGTCGGGCGGGTGCAAACTCTTTTGTTACATTGAAAAACCCCAATGCGATCCGTTTATAACGATAAGTCAGCCAATCTGTTCCGCACCGTTGATCTCGGGTCCAGATCAACGGCTGAGCGCTAATCGTAACCCCGGCTCAATCGCAATCGCAATGCTTTGTTTGCGCCCTCCGATCAATCGCAAGCCTTCTGCTCTGACCTCCGATTGCGATGCTCCGATTTAATCACAGCCGTTCATCCTTCCCGTGATCTGACGGTCAGCGCTTGATCGCACCCTCCGCCCGATCGCGATCGCATCCCCTTCTCTCCGCCTCCCGATTCAATCCCGTCCGCCCATTTCCCCGTTGATCCGACGGTCATCGCTCAATCGCAAATCCCCTCCGATCGCAATCGTAAGTCACATTGGCGCCGCCCCGATTGAAATCTTCCGATTTGATCCTGGCCGTCCATCCCCTTTCTAATCCAACGGCTCAGCGCTGATCGCATCATCGCCCGTCGCCCCTCTTCATTTCCCGCCGATTGAATGGGAACCGTTGATCTGTGTCCCAGATCCAACGGCCAGCGCCCAATCGCGCCCGACCTCCGATCGCAATCGCAAGCCTTCCCCACTGTCTCCCGATTTAATCCTAACCGTCCATCCTCCCGCAGATCCGACGGTCATCGCAACTCCCGATCCCCCGATCGCTCTGCCCCTCCGATTACACCTGAGCCGTTGATCTGGCCTTCAGATCTAACGGTCAGCGCTCAATCGCAAACCGTTTCATCCGACTCCCGATTCAATCTGGGCCGTCCATTCCCCTGCTGATCCGACAGCCATCGCACTTCCCATTTCCTCCGATCGCAAGTCTCTCTACCTTCCGCCCGATTTAATCCCGTCCGTCCATTTCTCCCCGCGATCCGACGGTCATCGCTCAATCGCAAATCCCCTCCGATCGCAATCACAAGTCCTGTCTCCCATCCTCCGATTGTGAACCCCCGATTGCATTATCCACCGTTCATTCCTCCCCCAGATCAACGGTTATCGCTTAATCGCACCACCCCTCTAATCGCACCGAACCAACATGTGTTGCTATCGGACCGCTCGACCTCCCGATTGCGATGGTGACGATTGGATCCCCGCCGTAGATCCTCCCCCGGATCCGGCGGTTCTCGTTCAATCGCCCTCCGCCCTGCCGCCGGTCCCACTTCCCAAGCCTTCCCGTCCATTGCTGCTCATCCCCGTCGTCCGATACTAAGTTTTAGTTTTCTACATCCACGTCCGTTTCCCCCGCTCCTTTTCATTCCTCTCCATTGCTTCACCATCCCGCCACCATCCTCGCTCGCTCCGCGTACCCCCCACCACCCCGCCCGGTTTTACGCTCTTTCTTTCCACCATGCTAATAGCACAGAGAGGTATTTCTCGGCACGCGCAAGCCTGCGAAGAGAGTTCATATGATTAATGCACATTATTGATATAATTAACGTCTAATCCCACATTCAAAGGATTCAAGCGCAGTTTGAAGACTTAAGCACGCAAAGAGTCTTATCTGTGTTTAAATATCAGCAGAAGTACTCTTCTCCAGAAGGTCACCCGCCCACAAAGAAATCTCCATGCCCCCTCGAGCCCTGGGACGATTAATTGCCCTGACAGAGCTTCATTAAAGACTGTTGGTCAGCAGTTATGGAGGTATGGAGAAGTTGCAGATCTTTCACGAGTTCATTTATTCAGAAGGCTAGTGTAGAGCTCCAGACACCAGAAAGGACTCCAAGGAACATATCCGAGGTCAAAGTCGACCTGACAGAGACTCCCCAGACAGATTACAGAGTACATACAGAGCTGCAGAAAGCCATTAAGCAGTATGGGCGTGAACACTTCCGCCTTACTGTCTTAATGAGTCTCATTTATTTGTTTATCTACCTCTGTCTCTTCCTCTTCTCCTATAAGAAATCCCCGAGAACACATTGTAAAGGTTGTTGTTCAGTTGCTGGGCATTTGCTGTTAGAGGGATTCATTTGACTGTTAGAACAGTCGTGGGAGGGAGTAGCAGAGTAGTTGTATGTAATAGGCTGGGAGGAGAAGTCTGGACTGTAACAACCATTGAGCTTATTGTACATGACTGGTTTTGCATCAATTAATCAAAGCACATTTCACAGGATCCTGGTCTATTACTATTGGTGATGTTCTTCTTACTTCGTTTATTGCATCTTCACATTGTTTCATTGTTCTTCTGGGCTTGCATCAGAATAATGGTATAGGATTCACCCTTGTTAGTGCCCTATGTTGTCTGCTCTCCTTGCCTTCAATGTTTTATGTTAAATGTGTTATCTAAGAAGTGATTTCAGTCAATTTAACCAGTGTAGTGGATGTTATTGCCTACTCTCTGATGTATGAATTGGCTGAATCAGTGCTTAGATGTTCTTGTTGGCTTTAAGCTGGAAGGTTTGGGAACACTGGGGATGAGTGCTAGCCCTGTCCACTAGGATCCTTGCGCGACCAGCTGGCCTTTCTAAGATCCCTTCGTTAATCTTATCTCTGTTTTCCCCTTGGAGTTGCTAAAGTAGACCTGGAGTTAAATGACCTCTGGTCTGATCTATAAGCAGCCCCTTTGTCTCTTTGAGAGCTGCCTTAGAGTATGTCCAAGCAGGTCTGGAGTTAAATGACCTCTGACCTGATCTATAGACAGAAATATGGTTGTCTTTCCTTCTTTCACCTTCTCTCCTTAATGTTCCATCCCACCATCTAATCTAAAAGATCCTTTAGTATTAGATGAATTGCCCTTTGGAAGCCTTGGCTAGTGGATGCAAGTAATTTCCTTTCATGACTCCATAGCCCAATGGATGGCACAGTTTCGACCTATCCTCCTTGCTAAAATATCCTGCTATTCTGTTTCCTTTCTTCCCATTGCTTTCCCAGTCCATGATCTCCTAACCAACCCAGCAACCAACCAACCAAATCATTTAAAACCCCCCTTTGTGCTTCATAACTAGCCTAACATCTCAATTTGAGCTTTCAAAGACTTATCATTCTTTGCTCTATTTGGAGAGATCCTCTCCGGGTCCAGGAGGGCTAGATCCTAGGGCCTAAAAGTGGTTCTGATGTTGTCTCATCTTTTGGTCTTGCCAATCTGGCCAAAACATGGGAACCCCAATAGATAGGATGATTCTAGAATATCTTGGACACTCAGTTGAGACGAAATGTAACAATTAAATTACAAATACATAGATATTTAAACATAAAGTAAATCTTAAAGTACAAACCTTACACAATCATTCTAATATCTAAAGCAATTATTGATATGATTATACAAAATCCTAACTTCGGGACGAAGTTATCCGGACGAGGGAAGTATGTAATGACCCATTTCGATTTATAAGCAAAAGAATATTATCATGTATACGATGTATGCATATGGTAGCTACATATGCATACATCACATACACCACACTAGTATACATACCAGCTAGTATTGAGAATAGCTAAGTAAGTTAATAAGTCAATTATGAAAATAGATCCTTAACTATCTTGATATAAAAAATATGTCGAGGGAAACCTTTAATAAATATCGGGGTAATATCTGAGTTAGGGTAATGAATTGAATATCATAATGTGTGTCTATCTCGATGAGATATAATGAAATATCAAGCTAGGTA